>JBBPBX010015658.1:39100-49153 GCA_038048925.1 Garcialebias charrua | reverse complement strand
TCTCAATCAGTTCATCTGGACAGTTTCTTTTTAGCAGAAACGTTTCACCCTCACTCCAGAGGGCTTCCTCAGTCAGAGTAGTCCAAAGCACACTGAAGTTAACCCACCAAGTAAGCAACTTATGTGGACCAACCAGTTTGCTGTAGCCAAGATGGTTTCTGGGGGCGTGTCCCTCGTCGACTCCTCCCAGGCAGGCAGACATGTCCAAAGTGGTTCAAGACAAGAAAGTTAATTCTCAATAGTCCAGGTATCAAATCCGCTCATTCTCAATCAGTTCATCTGGACAGTTTCTTTTTAGCAGAAACGTTTCACCCTCACTCCAGAGGGCTTCCTCAGTCAGAGTAGTCCAAAGCACACTGAAGTTAACCCACCAAGTAAGCAACTTATGTGGACCAACCAGTTTGCTGTAGCCAAGATGGTTTCTGGGGGCGTGTCCCTCGTCGACTCCTCCCAGGCAGGCAGACATGTCCAAAGTGGTTCAAGACAAGAAAGTTAATTCTCAATAGTCCAGGTATCAAATCCGCTCATTCTCAATCAGTTCATCTGGACAGTTTCTTTTTAGCAGAAACGTTTCACCCTCACTCCAGAGGGCTTCCTCAGTCAGAGTAGTCCAAAGCACACTGAAGTTAACCCACCAAGTAAGCAACTTATGTGGACCAACCAGTTTGCTGTAGCCAAGATGGTTTCTGGGGGCGTGTCCCTCGTCGACTCCTCCCAGGCAGGCAGACATGTCCAAAGTGGTTCAAGACAAGAAAGTTAATTCTCAATAGTCCAGGTATCAAATCCGCTCATTCTCAATCAGTTCATCTGGACAGTTTCTTTTTAGCAGAAACGTTTCACCCTCACTCCAGAGGGCTTCCTCAGTCAGAGTAGTCCAAAGCACACTGAAGTTAACCCACCAAGTAAGCAACTTATGTGGACCAACCAGTTTGCTGTAGCCAAGATGGTTTCTGGGGGCGTGTCCCTCGTCGACTCCTCCCAGGCAGGCAGACATGTCCAAAGTGGTTCAAGACAAGAAAGTTAATTCTCAATAGTCCAGGTATCAAATCCGCTCATTCTCAATCAGTTCATCTGGACAGTTTCTTTTTAGCAGAAACGTTTCACCCTCACTCCAGAGGGCTTCCTCAGTCAGAGTAGTCCAAAGCACACTGAAGTTAACCCACCAAGTAAGCAACTTATGTGGACCAACCAGTTTGCTGTAGCCAAGATGGTTTCTGGGGGCGTGTCCCTCGTCGACTCCTCCCAGGCAGGCAGACATGTCCAAAGTGGTTCAAGACAAGAAAGTTAATTCTCAATAGTCCAGGTATCAAATCCGCTCATTCTCAATCAGTTCATCTGGACAGTTTCTTTTTAGCAGAAACGTTTCACCCTCACTCCAGAGGGCTTCCTCAGTCAGAGTAGTCCAAAGCACACTGAAGTTAACCCACCAAGTAAGCAACTTATGTGGACCAACCAGTTTGCTGTAGCCAAGATGGTTTCTGGGGGTGTGTCCCTCGTCGACTCCTCCCAGGCAGGCAGACATGTCCAAAGTGGTTCAAGACAAGAAAGTTAATTCTCAATAGTCCAGGTATCAAATCCGCTCATTCTCAATCAGTTCATCTGGACAGTTTCTTTTTAGCAGAAACGTTTCACCCTCACTCCAGAGGGCTTCCTCAGTCAGAGTAGTCCAAAGCACACTGAAGTTAACCCACCAAGTAAGCAACTTATGTGGACCAACCAGTTTGCTGTAGCCAAGATGGTTTCTGGGGGCGTGTCCCTCGTCGACTCCTCCCAGGCAGGCAGACATGTCCAAAGTGGTTCAAGACAAGAAAGTTAATTCTCAATAGTCCAGGTATCAAATCCGCTCATTCTCAATCAGTTCATCTGGACAGTTTCTTTTTAGCAGAAACGTTTCACCCTCACTCCAGAGGGCTTCCTCAGTCAGAGTAGTCCAAAGCACACTGAAGTTAACCCACCAAGTAAGCAACTTATGTGGACCAACCAGTTTGCTGTAGCCAAGATGGTTTCTGGGGGCGTGTCCCTCGTCGACTCCTCCCAGGCAGGCAGACATGTCCAAAGTGGTTCAAGACAAGAAAGTTAATTCTCAATAGTCCAGGTATCAAATCCGCTCATTCTCAATCAGTTCATCTGGACAGTTTCTTTTTAGCAGAAACGTTTCACCCTCACTCCAGAGGGCTTCCTCAGTCAGAGTAGTCCAAAGCACACTGAAGTTAACCCACCAAGTAAGCAACTTATGTGGACCAACCAGTTTGCTGTAGCCAAGATGGTTTCTGGGGGCGTGTCCCTCGTCGACTCCTCCCAGGCAGGCAGACATGTCCAAAGTGGTTCAAGACAAGAAAGTTAATTCTCAATAGTCCAGGTATCAAATCCGCTCATTCTCAATCAGTTCATCTGGACAGTTTCTTTTTAGCAGAAACGTTTCACCCTCACTCCAGAGGGCTTCCTCAGTCAGAGTAGTCCAAAGCACACTGAAGTTAACCCACCAAGTAAGCAACTTATGTGGACCAACCAGTTTGCTGTAGCCAAGATGGTTTCTGGGGGCGTGTCCCTCGTCGACTCCTCCCAGGCAGGCAGACATGTCCAAAGTGGTTCAAGACAAGAAAGTTAATTCTCAATAGTCCAGGTATCAAATCCGCTCATTCTCAATCAGTTCATCTGGACAGTTTCTTTTTAGCAGAAACGTTTCACCCTCACTCCAGAGGGCTTCCTCAGTCAGAGTAGTCCAAAGCACACTGAAGTTAACCCACCAAGTAAGCAACTTATGTGGACCAACCAGTTTGCTGTAGCCAAGATGGTTTCTGGGGGCGTGTCCCTCGTCGACTCCTCCCAGGCAGGCAGACATGTCCAAAGTGGTTCAAGACAAGAAAGTTAATTCTCAATAGTCCAGGTATCAAATCCGCTCATTCTCAATCAGTTCATCTGGACAGTTTCTTTTTAGCAGAAACGTTTCACCCTCACTCCAGAGGGCTTCCTCAGTCAGAGTAGTCCAAAGCACACTGAAGTTAACCCACCAAGTAAGCAACTTATGTGGACCAACCAGTTTGCTGTAGCCAAGATGGTTTCTGGGGGCGTGTCCCTCGTCGACTCCTCCCAGGCAGGCAGACATGTCCAAAGTGGTTCAAGACAAGAAAGTTAATTCTCAATAGTCCAGGTATCAAATCCGCTCATTCTCAATCAGTTCATCTGGACAGTTTCTTTTTAGCAGAAACGTTTCACCCTCACTCCAGAGGGCTTCCTCGAGTGAGAATGAGCGGATTTGATACCTGGACTATTGAGAATTAACTTTCTTGTCTTGAACCACTTTGGACATGTCTGCCTGCCTGGGAGGAGTCGACGAGGGACACGCCCCCAGAAACCATCTTGGCTACAGCAAACTGGTTGGTCCACATAAGTTGCTTACTTGGTGGGTTAACTTCAGTGTGCTTTGGACTACTCTGACTGAGGAAGCCCTCTGGAGTGAGGGTGAAACGTTTCTGCTAAAAAGAAACTGTCCAGATGAACTGATTGAGAATGAGCGGAAACTAAAATCATGTTATGTTGAGAAATAATGGAGCTTTAGGGGATGTGGTCAAACTTGTGCATGAGCTGCAATGTTACACGATCTGGCAGTGTTCAGAGAATATATTGTGTATGACTCTTAGCTACTACCACACCAAATGTTAGCGCAGTATCTGTAAGAATGACTCGGTTATAACTGTTTATTATTTGCTAAGGTCAGTTTTGGTGGCCATATCAGAAGGGATTCTGATGTTGATCTCTATCCAATAATTACTTTCTGAAGGTTTTATTAACATCCATTCAGTGGTTGATGAGATATTTTGCTAACAGATATACAAAAACAAACACATGCTCAGAGGAAGTTACATACTAGTCACAGCCGGTAAAAGCAAAACAACATTAAAGTAAAATGTCAGTAAAGTGAAGCGCACTCAGATTTGACGTGTAGTCTAACAGGGGCACCAGAAGCCAGATGAAAGCAAATGCCGTATTTTCCACCGTATAACTTGCATCTATTATGCATCACCGCTGACAACCTGGAAATGTGGACCAGTGTTGTGCCAAAAATGAATGGGCTGCCCTATGGAGGCCGCGGGAGTGTGCATGGGAGGATTCTAACAAGAATTTAACAAGATTAACACTTAAAAACAATTATTTGTTTGCTCAACTTTATAGTAAAGGTGTGTCAGTTGAACTTTTCCTTAATAAATGCACTTTGATGGTTAAATCTGCTGCATTTCTCCTGGGCGGCGCGGTGAAATGCAGCTGATTTGACGTTTGCTCCAGGAGTTCTGGAGTGAGATGAAGGTGGCTTAGTATGGCAAGCCAAGTGTCTCATTAATAGTCACTTTTACCTATTAATGAGACACTGGGCTTG
Source organism: Garcialebias charrua (assembly GCA_038048925.1). Taxonomy (NCBI): domain Eukaryota; kingdom Metazoa; phylum Chordata; class Actinopteri; order Cyprinodontiformes; family Rivulidae; genus Garcialebias; species Garcialebias charrua. The sequence continues at coordinate 44,778 of JBBPBX010015658.1, read as the reverse complement.
CCATACAACACCACCTAGTCGAGGGCCCTCTAGCAGCTGAAAATAGTAATAATAGTGCTCAATATTTTCCATGTCAGAATAAATGACAGATCTCAGCCAAAAACTGGGCTATAAATATGTGAAAAAGACATAAATATGTTGCTTCGCTGTGTAAGTCGCAGACATGCTAATTTATGCAAAAAGCTACAACTTATACGCTGGAAAATACGGTATGTACAGATAGCGTGATCATAGTGTGAGATTAAAACCAACAGCAGAATAATTTATTTTATGTGGTTGTATTACTGTTATACTACAAAATATAGGGGTGTTGTTTTCATTTCATCTAGCCCAAATCTTCAACAGAAGAAAATAACCCTGCCTTAAATTTATTCCTTTCTCAGATGCTTTTTATTTACTTTAATCTTTCTCTGTATGTCTCCTTTGAATTATTAATAAGTCACCTTTAAACCTGTTTGGTTTCATTTGCTTTCGGGCATCTGATTGCATCTCATTATCCTGCTGCTTATCGAGTCATTCTTCTCTTCTCAGATTTCCCTGTTTTGCATCATCTCCCGGTCTCCTGCCTGCGGAGGAGAAGCACACACCCTCCTCCTCTAAAGAGACGGCGATGTACAGATACCTGCGCTCAGTTTGTAAGACGGAGGCTGACGTGTACACGAGGTCATGCAAACGGACTGCTGCTTGTTCTGGGAGGCCTCCAGTCAGAACCTGTGTGCACATTCATGCTGCAAGCACATCGTGAGAACACCTGCGTTCCTTTAGTCCTGACGGACTTGTGACAGTTTGTGAGAACGTTTTCTATGACTAAAGAAAAAAGGAAAAGCATGATGGGTGTTCTGTTCGGACTGATTTTGGGGGACGTTGAGCTAAAGCCTCTGAGTGTATGTGACAAAGTGAAGGAGCAAATCTTCCCTTTTTTCNATTTATTCCTTTTCTCAGATGCTTTTTATTTACTTTAATCTTTCTCTGTATGTCTCCTTTGAATTATTAATAAGTCACCTTTAAACCTGTTTGGTTTCATTTGCTTTCGGGCATCTGATTGCATCTCATTATCCTGCTGCTTATCGAGTCATTCTTCTCTTCTCAGATTTCCCTGTTTTGCATCATCTCCCGGTCTCCTGCCTGCGGAGGAGAAGCACACACCCTCCTCCTCTAAAGAGACGGCGATGTACAGATACCTGCGCTCAGTTTGTAAGACGGAGGCTGACGTGTACACGAGGTCATGCAAACGGACTGCTGCTTGTTCTGGGAGGCCTCCAGTCAGAACCTGTGTGCACATTCATGCTGCAAGCACATCGTGAGAACACCTGCGTTCCTTTAGTCCTGACGGACTTGTGACAGTTTGTGAGAACGTTTTCTATGACTAAAGAAAAAAGGAAAAGCATGATGGGTGTTCTGTTCGGACTGATTTTGGGGGACGTTGAGCTAAAGCCTCTGAGTGTATGTGACAAAGTGAAGGAGCAAATCTTCCCTTTTTTCCTCTTTTTGAATCTGTTTGGTTCTTTTCCCACCTGTGCTTTCAAAGGTTGTATCTCACTGCAACTTGTTGGTGAACAGCATTCCATTCGTGACAGAGTCTCCAGAATGTTTCTTGACGTTCTCGGCGGTTCTCCATTTGCATGAGTCACATAAGTGCGGAGTGTCTTTCTTGCTGGATGTTTGGTTACAAACACTCTGAATCCAATAAGATTTCAACAGAAAATCTGCCGTATTCACAATTTTGAGTTGCCAACTATCTTCCAACCGTGAGATACCAATTTACTGGTTTCTGATTTGTGCTTCGGACTCCGAAACAAACCTTTTTGTGTTCCTCCTGTGAAGATATTGGCCGTTGTCTGCCACCGCCAGTCAAGAGGTGTTGAGGAGCCACACCAGCTGAGGATGAGGAGGACTGAGCAGATCTGTGCGTGGCCAAGAGGCTTGACGTGCCTCGAGGTCACGGCTTTACATGTTTGCTGTTTTACAGCTATGTGATAATGCCTCCCGGGTCCATATCTGGTGTTTGGATTGGGAACACCGCCACATTAGGCTTAACGCTGTAAAAGACCGGCTGTGCTTCTGTTCTTCTGATCACTCGCTGAGTCATAGCTGAAAACTTCTTCAAGCATGTCCACTCATGGTGATTCAGTAAACTGGCATGAACTCATCAGAAATGCTGTTGTGTTGACGCCCAAACTGAGAAGTGATCCGTTTTCTTCTTAAGCTTTCTGCGATCTAGTCTTAATTTATGATAACTCTGTTATGTTAAAATGTCTAATTGATTCTGTATTTATTTCTTCACTGCTTGTGTTCATATGTAAATGTATGTTTGGGTCATGCATGGCCAGCTGTTGTGTTTATTTGGTCTCAGCGGGCTGCATTTTGCACACTTCAGTTGTTTAACAAAAGAAACTCGTCTTTGAAGAGGCTGTTCAGACCTGTCGTTAATAATCCTTCTTGGGAGATTTGATTGAAATTTCATTCACATTTGGTTGGTTGATCTGAACCCAGAAAATGTTGTTGGTCAGTGACCCTTATTGTTTTCAGACACAGAGCCGTCAGAGCAACGTGACAAGTTTGCTGGTGTTTCTGTAAAAAAATACAACATAGACATCTGAACAACATTTTTTACATTAACTCGGTTCAAAGCTATTGTAGTTTAAATCTAGTAGTTATATCTTCATAAGATTAAATATCTAATAGAGGCAAAATAAAAGAAATGAAGGGGTATACATACGATGGTTAGTAACTTGACAGTTTCCGAGCAAAGACTGAAGACATTTAGCCTTTAAAGTCCTGCAACAGTAAAACAGTACACCATGAGCAGAATGTCAGCACTGTGTTTAATTCAGTAATTAAAATGTAACAAAGCTGCTTAGACAATGCACAGTTTAACGTGCAGTGACCACAGTCGGCCCAACCAGCTTTCAAACAATCAAGAACAAACACACAACTACCGTAAAGAGAAACTACAACTCGCTCCCGTCTGATAAAACTGAACTTTTTCTTAAGAAGCATTTTGACAAACGTTTCGTTCAGACTTTTAGCTCTCAAAAAATAAACTGCACCTTCAGAAAATTCTCAAAAATAAAATAAAACAATAATAATAATATTAGATAAGCTGGCAGCAAAGCAGACTTCTTTTGCTACTCCAAGACATCCAGTTCACACGTCTGCTGCCTTTGTTGGGTCACGTCAGTTCACTGGTTCTGCATCAAGGATCAGGACAGATTATGTTCACACTACCAAACGTATGTGGATAAATGTTGTCCAGACCACTGGGAAAGTACTGTCAATGTGCACTGAGGCAATTTAACCTGCATTTAATGCTAATTGTAATGCAATAGTTACGATGGACTTTGGTCTCATGTCTGAACAGCCTCTTGGAGCTCATCTCTTGCAGGGTTTTTACCTGGAAGAGAAAACAAAAATACTCAGACTTCTGAATAAATGAGGCAGGTCCTGACCCAAATAAACAGCATCTGGGTTAGAACATACCTGAACACAGCCCACTTTGTTCCACTTAATGAATAAACTACAACCATTACCGGTAACTACCAGGGACACTTGGGTGTGGTGAGGAATCAGAGTTTGCAGCTGTCCCAGGGTCCAGTTGGAGGAATGTCATGTGCTAACTGCTCCCTGACCCATTGTCTGTTTAACCGTTCAGTTGAGTGTCCTGTCCAGCAGGCTGTGCATTGTTAAGGGCAGACGCCACAGTGTCACTAGTGTACGTAAAGAAAAAAACATGAAAATAAATGAATATTTGTAAGTTCCTGTCGACCAAAAAGCAGCAAATGTCTTAAGATTTGCAAACTCTGATCCGTGTTTGTGTCTCGTGTCCGTCTACATGACCGGAACATCAACATGTTCCATCAGTTAAAGGTAATGTGTTGGTAAAATATGTATATTTAGTTTCAGACAGTCCTATTTAACTGAACTAAGGTGCCACGTCATGTGATAAATAGCCCCCAAAATCTGCTCCAGCTCTTAGAAATTCCTGCTATTGTGAATTTGAAGACTTCTACGGAGACCATTGTGGTTCCATCATGGTGTCTACATCCAACCACTGAACTAAGAGGCTCCGGTCCCTCCAATCAGAAAGGAGCATTTCCTTCCTTTAGAAAACAGTTTCCCTGGCAACAGCCAGCAGTGAATGCCCCTTGCACCTAATTGCAGAGTGGCATTTGCCCGTTTCTCCCCTCTCTCTCGTCTTATCGCCTGTTCAATCTCAAAGTCCAGCCGCCTCAAACCATAACCTGGAACCTTGTGTCACATAGTGATGATCATTAGACAGAAAGAAAAAACGGTCAGTGCATCACTTTTCTTTTTTGTTCTTATCACGGTAAAGTTTTTCTTTTTATGGAGTAATTTTCTACATGTCATTTTTTCACAATGTGAAATTCATGGCCAATAAATAAAGAGTTTTTTCCTCTTGACCTCAAAGCTTCTGCATCTTTTTATCTGCATTATTGAGTGAACTTCTTTACACGTAATGCATTTTCAGAGGGTTTTTCTCATTACTGCATGTTTGACATATTTAGGCAGCTTTCAGATGAAGCCTGTGTTCGGAGGTATTTAGATCAGTATATCATGCGTACAGGTTTTGTAGGGAAGTTGGAGAATCTCTGAAGCCTTCTGAGCTCCCTGCTCAAGAAAACACAAAACAGCCAGATACTTTCTCCGTTGAGTCGCCTTGGCAACAACAACCTTTATCTGCAGTGTGGGGGGATGAAGGACAACGTGAAGTCTTTTAAAAAGGCACCTCTTTGTGTGTCACTCCACACACACACACACCATCGTGACATGCTTGAGGAACATCAGTTGATTTAGACCCTGAACCTCCTATGAACAAAATACACGTTAAAGAGACAGAGCTTTACAAATGTACTTATTTCTGATAATCATTCATGTGTGCATTTTAAGTCAGTTTTCACATTATTGTTTTCAAACAGAGATTCTTCTGTGGGTTTGTTTGGACTGTAATAATATAGGAAGGTGATCAGTTTTACTGATTTTCCTATATATTAGATGTAAATTGAGCAGGGTTTAGACTGACACAAATTATCATCAACAATTCCCGGGTTCTCACTTTTTCAGATTAAATTATAAATCTGTGACTACCGGTAGGTGATGAGATGTAAAAGGCATGAAACGTTAAATTATGTTGGTTCAGCAGGACTGAACCATTTAATTAACAAATCATTAAATTACATCACAACATATGTAGCCTACATGGACAGGTTTTCCTATAATTTACTTCAGCAGATGAAATCATGTGTCCGTAACTTCTAGGTACAACAGAAAAAGTAATGCGATGACATATTACTTTTGTATCTGAAGGCACTTTTAACTTAAAGTTTCTGGCTTAGAAAGATAAAAAGAAAGTTTCAGGGAAGAGAAAATGGAGGATGAAAGAAAATGAGGCAGTGAGGAGGGGTAATATCTTGATGTTTAACCAGGAAAAGGCACACCCTTCGTCGGCTTCAGCTAGACTCGCCCGCGAGGAACAATGACTCTTTACCTTGCAAAGATTCTTCGTCTCGGCTACGGTAAAGTAGATTAGCCTCAACGTACACAGACTGTCCATCTGTGCTCACGTTGTTTAGGCTTCAGCTCGTTCACCTCCAGCGGCTCCAAGGAGATCTGCGTCGAGTCGACCTACCAAAGTAGCGACCTCAGTTCCGGTTTGGTAT
>JBBPBX010015658.1:20514-38881 GCA_038048925.1 Garcialebias charrua | reverse complement strand
TGGGACCTTAAAAGGGAACTTTGACTCAGTTAAACTCACTCTGCTCATTGGTTGTTCACCAGGAAACAAGAGTGACTTTGCTCAGGTCAGAGGGTTGGAAAGTTTGAAGGTTGCTCAGGATAAAAGAGAAAGATTGTTTTAAGAAAAAATAGAAACCAATCTCCAGTTATAATATAACTTGATTAGGCTTTGATTCACGTCTTAACATTTCTAAAACAAATCTGATAAGTTCAACTTGACATATTTCTCAACTTTAAGACAAAGACAAAGTTGTTATAATCTTAAGGGGACAGAGATGTTTGTAAAACCACAATTCAGAACTAGTTTGAAGGGACGTTCTACCTCAATCCAGGGAATTAGATTATGGAATGGCTTGGAGAATGTAGTTAAAAATGCCAAGTCAATGTTTACATTTAAGAAAATGATCAAAACAAATGTGTTAAAAAATATATATATGAAATAGCGTAATGTGTATTGTATTAGTTAGAAAATTAGAAAGAGTTAGTCATTTTGTACTGTTGGTTGAAGATTATTATTGTTTAATCTGATTGTTGGAAAAAGTTGGTTGAAGATTATTATTGTTTACATGGTTGATTATTATTGTTTAATCTGATTGTTGGAAGTAAGGGGCAGATATAATAAGATTTATTCTTCTTTCTGCTACCTTTCATTTTTTTATATTTTGTACATTATCATTTATGAGATTGTCTTGTATTGTTTCTTTTGTAAAAAAAAAAATGAACAAATTTAATAAACATAAACAAACATAAACTTTAGACACAGTTTGATTCATCATATGAAGAAGTGACCAGCATTGGTAAAAGCATAAACCATGTTCATACAATGACAAGAGTTATTCTGTTAATTAATTCTGAATGAATAATGAACACAAATTAAAAGGAAGTCTCTTCTGATTGATTTGTGTCTTTTGATTCAGAATGGTAAATGGAGCTTATTTATATAGCTCTTTCTAGCCCCCTGTGAGGAGCTCCAAAGCGCTTTACAATACCAGCCATCCACCCATTCATTCATACATTCATACTTGCAAGGCGCCATCCAGACCTACCGGGAGCAACTCGGGGTTAAGTGTCTTGCCCAGGGACACGACACATGGTGGGCGGACGTGGGATTCAAACCTCCAACCTTCTGATCAGGGGTCGACTGCCCTGCCATTACCACTGTGTTAAGTCAGTGTTCTGCGTTTCAGTGAGAGTTTCAGTGAAAAATGTATCAGAGAGATGAAGGTCTGCATCACTACAAATGCGTAAGAACATTTGTGTGGGACAATATCAGGGGGAACACAAACTTGTATATTGGGATGTATGGAAGGTAAACATTTATATATATATATAAATATATAATAATGATATACAAGTTAATTTTATCTATCTATATCTATCTATCTAATTTTATCTATCTATCTATCTAATTTTATCTATCTAATTTTATCTATCTATCTATCTAATTTTATCTATCTATCTATCTATCTATCTATCTATCTATCTATCTATCTATCTATACATTTTTGGATGGTTAATTACTCTGGTATCAGATGGTGTGTAGCTGGAAGGATTTTACTGAAACCTTTTTACTTTGGGGCATTTGTTATGTGTAACCATGACAACAAGGTGTTTTTAACAACCAGGAGTAGCTGATTAACATCTCAAAAGCTCAAATACCTCAACTACAGCCCCAATTCCCAAATGAGTTGAAAAGGAGGCACCGTGGATTAATTCTCGTCAACCTAGCGGGGATGCTCGGGTCTGACAACCGAGATCCTGGAGCTGGTGTGAAACTTGGCTCTTGTCAATGGGAGGACCGGGATCATCCCTCAGCACCTTCAGCTGTTTGTCCGTGGCTCAGCATTCAGGCAGTCCTGCTGCCCAGGAGGACCGAGAGGCTCGCCGGATCTGACCGCAAGCTGGATCCAGGTGGACAGATCGGTATGGCCAGATTCTTCAGATTCACTGCAGGAGATCCTTCCTGCCCACAGCTATCAGCATCTATAACAACTCTTGAATGAAACCAGGATGATGAGCTACAACAACACTTTAATTACCCTTTGGGATTATTATTTTTATTGAATAAATCTTTTATAATTTGGAGTTGTACAACAGTGAATTTGATGAGTCTTTAGAAACTTCACAGCAGCGTTGAATATTTTCTATAAATTCATATCAACCTATGTATTGTTACAGGACTGACGTTTTGTCTTGAACATGTCTTTGTTGTCTTTATAGGTGTACAGAAGCACGTGTTTGTCTGTGTAGACAAAAATACCCACAACCACTTACAGCAGCACCACTGTACAGCACCTCCTCCAACTGCGCTCCTCCAAACAACCTGTCAGCTCTCGGCCTGCCCCCCCAGGTGACTCGCAGCTCTGCTTTCACAGCCATGGCTGAAAGGAATATTCATCAATGATTAACCGTTTTGCAGGTGGGATGCAGGACAGTTTGGAGCTTGTAGCGCCTCCTGCGGAGGGGGAGTCTGGGTGCGTCCTGTACGATGTGTCCAACAACATGGACTAGATTTGGTAATGGTTCCAGAGTCTGGATGTTCTCTTGATTCTGCGCCACACTCTGCTGAAAAGTGTAACCTGCACCACTGTCCAGCCAGGTACGGTCTACAGTGTAAGTGCACAGTAGGGGTTGAACGAGTACATCATTTTTAAACTAGACATTAACATTATAATACTCGAGTAGAGCTTGAGTAGTTGATGATGTCATAGGATCTCAAGATGTAACAAATAATTAACTAATTCAAACCGCAAAAAAAAACAACAACTGTAATTTATTATTTACAAAAAAAGACCAACAAAACTTTGGGAGCATATATTAGGCTCCTACCATTTGATGATGAAGATGATTAGCCATTTAGTCGAAGTCGACTTTCAGCCACTTTATGGATCCGTCTTCTCCACGCGTTCTTGTCCTCGACGATTATTTTGAGTTCTGTGATCGTCTTGCTGGTGGCCGATTTGATTGTATCAAGCCAGCGTATTCTTTGACGTCCTCTTCTTCTCGTCCCGCTCACTTTGCCCAGCATCATTGAAGTCTCCAGTGAATTTGCGCGCATAACGTGGCCGAAAAAGGACAGTTGCTGTTTGACGATTTTGCCCTCAAGCGACATTTTCGGCTTGATACGGTCCAGGACCATCTTGTTTGTTGTCCGCGATGTCCAGGGTATGCGCAGTAGTCTTCTCCAACACCAGAGTTCAAAAGCGTCGATTTTTCTTCTTTCCGCTTTCCTGATTGTCCAACTTTCACATCCATATGTTGCTATGGGAAAGACAATGGCGTTACGAGTCTCGTTTTCGTCGCAATGCATACGTCCTTGCTCTTCCAGACTTTATCCATTCCTTGCATTGCGACCCGGCCGAGTGCAATCCGCCTTTTGATCTCTGGTCTGGATTCGCCGTTTCGGTCAATTTTGGCTCCCAGGAAGATGAAATCTTGGACTGGCTCGATCTTTTCATTGTTGATGACAATGAAAAGATCCTACCACAGGAACCCCTCGAGTTACGTCAGGGATAGGGACCTACGTGTGTGACTTAGGTCGATTTTGTCGTACCTCGCGGACCAAAAACACATGCCTATCGTAGGTCCGCGTTTCTGACATAGGTCGCGGTTATACCGCTAACGGAGCGCCGCACACATATTTAATGGCATGAGACTGAACAAGCAGACATACTAAGGCCATAAACACGCACAGAACTGCACAAAAAAATAAAAAATATAATGTCTTACTTTGAGCCGGTGGCCCCGACTGCCAGGCGGACATTTGCGGCGAGCTCCCGGCCGCAGATGGATCCTCCGCGGCATGTCGGCTCGGTGTCTTCGCCTGTGTTAGCTGCTTTGTTAGCTGCTGTCGTTAGCATGTCGGGCGGCGTTGTGGCCGCCGATCGCGGGGCGATCCGCGGCTGCTCCTCCGGACCTGAGACGTCCACAGAGTTGACCGAGTGTTTCCAGCTCATTTATCCGTATGAGGCAACCCTGATCGGGCACACGGAGCCAGCTGACAGTAGCCTCCGGAGCTCCATTGACCGCAGTACAGTTGTAAAATGGCAACCGGAAGTGGCGAGCGGAAACCGGAAGTTGCGTAAATACGATTAATTTCTTATCAAAACGTAAAATTAATAATTATACTTTATTTATAAAGCCATTTAAAACAACCACAGCTGCAACAAAGTGCTATACACATGAAATTAATAACTTTTAAACACAAAAAAAAAAAAATAATAATAATTTTTTTATTTTTTTTTTTTATCATATTTTTATTAAATATGATAAAATCGTAAGTCTGAGTTGCCGTAGGTCGCAGGTGTCGTACCTCGAGGGTTACCTGCATTTGTGTTACAGCAAATCAGTCACAGGAAACACAAAACTGTTAGTTATTATTATTAAGCTGCAAAAGTGAAAAAAAAGTGTGGCACGTCAAAAACGAAACTAAAAACAGTGGGGCGGTTGACCACCCCGCACCACCGCCTGTGGTGCTGCGCATTAGGTTTAGTTTTAGAGATTACAGTATGTTAATAGGTTTTTATAGGTTTAGAGATTAATATTTTTTGCCTTTTATTTGTGAAACAAGGTCAGAGGAATCTGGTTCTGGTTCGGTCATTGGACCCGGTGTTACACCACATTCTGTGACCTGCAACAGTTCATGCAACACCGCCCCCTACGGTCACAATACGGTGGTCACAGAATATGGTGCAACGTGCTCCAAACAGGAAGTTGATTCATTTTCTGTTCTGTAACTGGGACGTGATGACGTCACTACGAATACTCTACGTGAAATTAAAAAACTCGATACAGGTCCAAGTATTCGATGTGTCGGTTACTTGAGTAGTCTGTTAAAGCCCTAGTGTACAGTACTTACTAAAAGGCCTGGAACTAAATTATTACAAGAAGTGCATTTCCTCCAGTGATCTCAGAGGATCTGTGGTGTTATTCCACCACCGCAAAGTGAGTTCTAAGTGAAAAGCCACTTGTGTTTGCTCGCAGATGGCATGTGTCAGAGCCAGGGAACTGTTCGGCCGTGTGTGGGCCAGGAGAGGCGAAACGCGCCGTGTTGTGTGTTCGGCACGAAGATGGCCAGGATGTTGAAGTGGATCAAAGCTCGTGTTTGACGTGGATCAAACCAGCTGATTCTGTGCCATGTGTGGTGGACGTCTGCCCAGTTGGGTGGGAATCTAACAGAGAGGTAAAGTGACAGGGAAAACCATCACAGTCATTTCTAAATGACACGTCTAACTACTCTGTTTTAATCAGGAGCTGCCTGTGTTGAAGTCTGGTTTGTTGCCACGCTCTCGCCAGGCTCCCGTGTATGTGTGGAGTCCTGTTGTCAGCCAGTGTTCAAAGACTTGTGGCAACGGTAAGTTTCACATCATCACCACTTCAGAAACATCTTGTTTAATATTTAGTAACTTAAAACCCAACGCTCATGCATGGAAGGAACCCTACAGGTGTGGTTCTCCTGTGTGGATCATCAGACCAGACTGGGGGTTCCTGACTTTAAGTGTGATGCTTCTACCAAACCTGACGCTCAGGTTGAGACCTGTGGCACGTCCTCCTGCTCTGCAGTGTAAGACGAGCACAAAATGCAGCTTTTATTTATGCATTTCAACGTTTTGTTTCCATCAAACAGAGAACCTGCTAAAAAAACAAACTATGTTATCTGTTTTTGTTTCATTTCTTAATTCCATTTTCTTTCACTTGTTCTTCTCAGTTTGTGTGTTCCTTTATGATTGTCTGCTGTTGTCATCACTCTTTGTTAAAACCAGGTCTCTCTTGCAAATGAGTCCCTGTATGGCTCAATGGGATCAACTTGTATAAATTAAGGTTGAATGAATCAGAATACAGTAAAGCTTTTCAAGCTGCAGCTGTATTATTTTTATAACCACCAGGTGGCGCTCTAAGCAAGGAGTCTGCAGTGTGCCATGTGGAGGAGGGGTGACAAACCGGGTATTGTACTGTGCTGCAGAAGTGGAGGGAGAGGAGGAGGTGGTGGATGACTCCAACTGCAGCAACTTTCCCAAACCCACAGCAGTGGTTTCCTGTAACACTCACAGCTGTCCTGCAAGGTACATGTCACAGCAACACAAAGGCGCACCAATGACAACAGATCTCACCTGTACCATGTGTCCAGGTGGAAGGTTGTCAAGACATCCCCCTGCTCTGTCTCCTGTGACCTGGGTGTGGCTAAAAGAACTGTGTCCTGTGCCCAATTCATCCACGGCAAAGAGAGTGTGGTGTCGGACGACAACTGCCGGGAAGCTGTCAAACCAGCCACGGCGGTACCCTGCCTGGTGAAAGTCTGCACCTACAGGTGGGAGGTGAAGCCATGGAGCCAGGTACATTCTAATAAAGATCTGCTTGAATACAAATGGACAACAAGAGCTAAAATAATTAATGTACTGTTTCCATCAGAGCAGCAGATGTAAAATAAAACCTGCTCAACCTTCAGCAAGGACAAAGCAGTCCACTGAAATATTGTTGATAGTGTCAACAGCATGACCTGTGTGTGTTTATACATTATCCTATTTACACGCTGACCTGCACTCACCTCTCATGTTGGGTTTAGTGTTCAGTACCCTGTGGATATGGTATCCAGTCGAGAACCATCTCCTGCATGGGTCCGTCCAAGCTGGAGCCTCTCAGCCCCCTGTTTTGTATGCACATGCCCAAACCAATCACCATCCAGGGCTGTTACAGGGGCAGCTGCAGAGATGTGACCTCTGACACCGCCGCTACAAAAACAGACCTAACGGAGACCCCTCTCCCAGCTCCAACCCAGGGCCAGAAGGATATACAGCATACTGACGGTACTCTTCCAACGCCAACAGAAGTCGGAGCCACTCAAACAACTACCACTCCCGCCCCAACGCTTAAACCTAGTCGGTGCACATAATAAATGTTTTATAGCTCGTTATTAGCTGAAGATAAAGCATAATTCTAATCCCAGTACATCTGCTTTTCCAGGTGTTTGTAGGCAGCTGCTTCTGGAGGAGTCTGGCACTGTGGATTTGAAAGACGCAACGAGCCGATGCACCGTATCCATCGGTCGACCCCTTGACGAGGTCATCCACATCAACATCCTATCCAGCTCCTTGGACTGCAGAAAAAGTATGCTGCGTTCAATCAAAATGTTTCCCACGAGTCCTGCAGCCTGAGCAGATATTAGAACTCTGCACGTCTTGTTACAGAGGAGTACGTGGCGTTCTTTGATCGTCTGGCTTTTGTGAGGAAGTGCGCGCAGGTAGCAGGTAGTGAACTGACAACCAGAACCAATGTCCTGCTTGTTCGACAAACACTGTTCACTCCTGGGAGTGGGGTGGTGTTTACCTACAGCTCACAGAAGAATATGAAGAGGAGCCACTATAAGGGTATGCCACCTTGGTGGGACGTGCTAACCAACTTTCCTATACAAGGTTTAAAAAGAAGTCCTTTTGAAACATAATGTTCCCTTATCAGTCAGTCACTCGGTGCAACACTGTTGCTAGGAGAATTGCGGCCCCGCGCGATTACCTGAAGGAATACACTCATGCCTTTACGGCAGTGGGCGTCAGCGTCACCCCCGAGGCCCCGCCCTCTGGGTACTTAAGACGCTAGCACCCATCTAAACGGTCTCTTTTTGCCCTTCACCTTGCTAAAAGCTGAACTTCGTGGGACTTCTCTATTGTCACATCGCTCGACCAGAGGTGAGCTTGCTCCCTACGCTGAGCGTACAGAGAAATTTCATGCGTATTGCTGGGCTGGCGAAAGCTAGTCCAGCATCTTCTACCTAATTTCGAAGCTTTTTTCTTCTCTCTCCGCAGCTGCTTCGCTCGACGGCGCTAACTGCATCACACCGCTACTCTGCTAACGAGTAGCAGGCTAACCAGCGAAAGCGACGCGACGGAGAGGACATCTTCGAACAAAGACTAAAACAACAAGCTCAACGCTTCTCGGACATGTCCCCCAAGAAGGGAAAGCGGAAGACCAAGATCCAAAAGAAAACCAGCAGGCCAACGGGCACTTGCTCGCGCCTCAGCGGTTGCGGCTACTCCCTGTCGACGACGGACACCCATGAGGCCTGTCCTGTCTGCCTGGGAATTCTGCACGCGAGAACAGCGCTGGGATCCCCCGACTCCTGCCCACACTGCAGCCAGATGCCGGCAGTCGTGAGAATGCGCCGCATGGACGCCGTGGCTAAAGCAATAGGTGGCGCCGCGGCAAGACAGGCCACGGGCCCTACAGAACCGCTTGCTCCTGAGCCGGAGCTTGAGAACATGGACCTGGAATGCAACGGTCAGGTCGGAGGAGGAAATGGTTTGGACGCGTCGGCCCCTGTCGGGGACTCGACGCCTGAAACATCTGACTTATGCCTCATCCTCACCAAACGCATCAAAATGCTCCCAATGCTCTATGTTTGCTGCTTGTCAACAGATGTCTTTCCCCACCGAACATGTCTGCAGACGCGCAGTGGGAGGAGCGTGTGGCTCCCTTCCCGGTCAGATAGTGTTGTTTTTCTGTGCACCGAGCAGATAAAATCAGCTGTACGTGAGCCTCGTTAACACTTGAGTGGGTTTTCTATGAGCCGAACTGCAGCTCCAAAACTCTTTGTTGAGATTAAAACTTTTTTTTTTATGTTTGGGGTGATGTACGCTCGAGTGGACAGCAGCAACTTTAAAAATGCCAGGTTTTCCTACCGGAGGCTGTTTTCGTCCACAGAAAGTCCCGTCGTCGTTGCGTCATCACATAGCAGAGTCTCTCTGTTGCTGCGAGGCTGCGAGCAGCAGAAGAAAGCATATTCTTGCTTCCTGCTGCTCGGCTACGCGCGTGCGTGAAAAGGGACTGCCGGGTGTTGCTGCGCTGCTTGAAATGCTGAAGTTACGCCGCGTCACGCCCCGTTGCTCCAAGATGCACACACACATAGATTTCATTTCATTTCATTTCATTTCACATAGACTTTCAATGTAAAGTGGCTGCTTTGGCTGCGCGAAAAGCGTTTGGTGAGGATTCAGCATTAGACGCCGAGTATGGTTACGAGAGGGAATGGGAGGACTTCTCCCGCAACCTGGCGCAAGTCCTACCCCACGCGAAGCAGCAGTCGACGACGAGGCATAGAATGCCCATTTTTCCGGATTTCCTCATGGAGCTTACGCGCTCCTGGGCTGAACCCAGAGCTCCCATGCTGCTGCCGCTCTCTCGGTTCCTGGAAGTTGCTGGGATGGAGGCAGCAGGACTCGCCAGCATCCCACAAATAGAGGACACGCTGGCGTCCCACCTAGCCTCTGCAACGGCGGGCGTAAAGACAACACTGCCTAGCAAGGCCTGCCGCGTTTCAGCTACACAGCTCGATAAATGTTACCGAGCTCAAGGGGGCGATGAACACTTCGACCATGATGCAGGCGTACCTGGCAGAGAAGCTGCAGGAGCTCCATGTAACGACCAATGAACAGACTGCGGCAGAGGCCCTGGAGGAGGCTCGCAGGGCCTCTGACTTCGTGCTCCGCATAATGGGGACAATAGCTATCGCACAGGGCAGATCTATGGCAGAGGTGGTCGTCGCCTAGCGCCAACTGTGGATGACTTTGACGGACCTCCCAGAAGGCCAGCGGTCTCTCTTTCTGCACCACCCGATCGAGCCGACGGGACTCTTCGGGGGTTCTCTGGAGCGAATCCAGAACAAGCTGGAGCAGAGACGGAAACAGGCTGAAGCCCTCCGTGCGGGGCTGCCAAGGAAAGGTTTTGCCCCCCCTCCAGGGACACCGGAGTGTTTGGTTCCACGCAACCTCAGCATTGCTTGGCCAAGCGTCACCCCCCACTGAAGAGACCTGCTTACGATGGGGAGCACGCTCTTCGCCAGGCGTTTCAGCCGAGAACCTCCTCGGTAAACCCAGGCGGGAAACAGATCCGGGCCTGATGAAACGGGACAAAATCACAGCTTTGCAGGTTTGCCCGCCCAAGTGGTACGAGAACAGAGTAGTTTGAACCCAGACTTTATTTGTAGAACATTACGAGGAGCTGGTGACATTTGTGTGTGCACTAAACATGATTTTCCTGCTATGTGTGAAATAAAAACAAACTTTTGTTTTTCTGAACACAAAAATAAAAGTACCAAAGCACAGTCTGCCCTGGTTCTTGACTCAAATTCCTCCCTTGCGAAACACAAACTGCTAGGTCGAACAATGAACCGCAGCAGGACGCACAAGCTCTGTCTGAGGCAGTCAGACCTCACGGCGTCCTCTGTCAAGCAGGCCAGCTCACCCTGGACCGAGCGAGAGGGGTCAAAGGCCACCCCTCCCGCACCCGCAAAACACAAGCAGCAGGAGATAAACATGCCTTCCAGACTCACGGCACATGCGCGGGCCTGGAGGGCGTGTCTCCCGAACGCATGGATCATGATGACTGTCCGTCATGGGCTCAGGCTGCAGTTCCTCAAAGGACCTCCCCCGTTCGCGGGGGTGCTGCAGTCAAACATAAACCCAGCACGCTCACACGTACTGAGGGAGGAGATATCAACAATGCTGCAGAAAGAAGTAATAAATGTTGTTCCAAAACATAAAATACGCTCCGGTCACTACAGCAAATACTTCCTGGTACCTAAGAGAAACCAGTCCTTGAGACCGATCCTCGATCTCAGAACACTGAACAAGAGAATAAAAACATTCAAGTTCAAGATGCTCACACTGCGACAGGTCCTCCAGTCTGTGAAACCAGGAGACTATGCATGCACTGTGAATTTAAAAGATGCTTATTTCCACGTGAGCCTGTGGAGGAGGCACAGAAAATACATCTGCTTCGCATTCCCTCTTGTCCCTCTTGTAAATGAGTCCCCGTGACTCAACGAGGCTAGCCTGTATAAATAAAGGTTGAATGAATGAAAAAAATTCGAGAGGAAAGCATACGAATTCAAGGCTTTGCTTTTTGGATTAAAAACTGCGCCGCGTACATTTACAAAATGTCTGGATGCAACGCTGGCCCCTCCCGGGTCAAGGGGTCAGGATCATGAACTACCTGGATGACCTCCTGATCCTGGCTGAGAGCAAAATGCAGGCACAGCTGCACTCGCAGATGGTGATCTCTCATCTGGAGGCTCTCGGTTTCATCATAAACCTGCAGACAATCGACCTGACTCCATCACGGATTACCGTATTTTAGGGAGTACAGGTAAACACCACTTCATACAGAGCATGGCTTTCAGAGGAACGTATCTCCTCGATACGCCATTTCCTGGCAAGGTTTAGACTGGGTAAAGAGGTTCCCCTAAAGATATGTCAACGCCTTTTGGGCCTCTTGGTGGCGGCCATACCCTGTGTGCCTTACGCACTGTTGAAAATGCGGGCCCTGCAGATATGGCTAAACAAGCAGACACTCCCTGTTCCTTTCAGATGAGCAGGGAAAATTCGGATCAGCTCAGAATATCTGGCAGCCCTAGAACCATGGAGGGACCCATCAGTGTTCACCAAAGGAGTCCCGCTGGGAAGAGTGTCATCCCGCGTGGTAATCACGACAGACACCTCAAAAAGAGGATGGGGAGCAGTCTGCAGAAATCAGAATGCCCAAGGCCTCTGGAAACAACAGGAAGCAAGATTACACATCAATTTCCTGGAATTGTGGGCCGTGTTCCTGTCAGTGAAATACTTTTTTGGAAAGGGACTGATCGCAGGACAGCATGTCCTGGTGAAATCAGACAACAGGACAATGGTGTCCTTCATCAACAGGGAAGGGGGGACAAGGTCCCGAGCCCTCCTCGGTCTAACACAAAAACTGCTCACGTGGTGTGCCCCAAGATTACTGTCGCTCAGGGCGACTCATATCCCGGGCGAACTAAACTACGGAGCGGATGCCCTCTCAAGAGGGCCTCTGTTAGCCTCAGAATGGAGACTGAGACCCACGGGTCGTGGACCAGATCTGGTCACGGTACGGGAGAGCCTCCATCGACCTGTTCGCATGCAAGACCAGCTCACACTGTGACCTGTACTTCTCTCTAAAGGAGACAGACGCACCGCTGGGAACAGATGCCCTGGCTTAGATGCACTGGCCAGCAGGGGTGCTGTATTACGCTTTTCCACCCGTCCCTCTAATTCAGGTGACGCTGGAACGTGTACGCAAGGGAGCCCTCTCCCTAATATTAATAGCCCCCAGGTGGCCACAGAAACTGTGGTTTCCGGAGCTGATTTCAATGCTGTCAGGGACGCCATGGCAGCTACCCTCTCACAGGGACCTGCTGACCCAGGCACATGGGCAGCTTCTCTACCCACGTCCAGAACTGTGGCAGCTTTCAGCTTGGCCACTGAAGGGAACAGGCTGAAGGCCTCAGGCCTGACCGGCTACGTCTAAACACCACACAGGAGGTGGAGCTTAGTCAACTTAGCCTAAAAAAAAAAAAAATCATAAGAAGGAGCCTTTTCCACCATGAAGGTGTTTTTGTCAGCCATTTTGGCATGCCACAAAGCCTGGGCGGGTGAAACTCTCGGTACACGCCCTCTCATGATACGTTTCATGAGGGGCGTACTGAGGAGGGGAACCCCCCCCCAGCAGGACTCTGGCCCTGGACTGGGCCCCTCAGTTAGTCCTGAAGGCTCATTCATTGCCCCTGAGGGGTCAAAGGTCACCCTGTGTATAAACCCCGCATATGTCTCAATGGTGCCAACTTTAAATACCAGAAGTCTGGACATTGGACAGTCTTTCACTGGAGCGGTTTGCAGCCGAGTGTGATGCGGCCGGGATGAGGATCAGTTCCTCCAAATCCGAGGCCATGGTCTTGAGCCGGAAAAGGGTAGCATGCCCTCTCCGGGTCGGGGAGGAGGTCCTGCCCCAAGTGGAGGAGTTTAAGTATCTCGGGATCTTGTTCACGAATGAGGGAAAACTGGAGCGTGAGATCGATAGGCGGATAGGTGCAGCGTCCGCAGTGAAGCGGGCGCTGTACCGGTCTGTCGTGGTGAAGAGAGAGCTGAGTCAAAAGGCAAAGCTCTCAATTTACCGATCGATCTACGTTCCCACCCTCATCTATGGTCATGAGCTTTGGGTTATGACCGAAAGAACAAGATCTCGGATACAAGCGGCTGAAATGAGTTTTCTCCGCAGGGTGGCTGGACTCTCCCTTAGAGATAGGGTGAGAAGCTCAGTCATCCGGGAGGGACTCGGAGTAGAGCCGCTGCTTCTCCACATCGAGAGGAGCCAGTTGAGGTGGCTCGGGCATCTGGTTAGGATGCCTCCTGGACGCCTCCCTGGTGAGGTGTTCCGGGCACGTCCCACCGGGAGGAGACCCAGAGGAAGACCCAGGACGCGCTGGAGGGACTATGTTTCTCGGCTGGCCTGGGAACGCCTTGGGATTCCCCCGGAGGAACTGCTCCAAGTGGCTGGGGAGAGGGAAGTCTGGGCCTCCCTACTTAGGCTGCTACCCCCGCGACCCGACCCCGGATAAGCGGAAGAAGATGGATGGATGGATGGAAGTCTGGACATTGGGCTTTTAACATTCCCCTTTTAACATTCCCTCCACCTCCCACATTATCTGAGGGACGTAGGAGGCTGTGAGCACTCTGCCCTGTCTGGGCCTTGGGTGTTAAAGTAAATTAAAAATAATTGATAATAAAAGAGAACTGCTGATTGGGGGAAGCAAACCAGCTGTTCATATGTTTTGCCACTCCAGCCGCTGGCAGAGCCCTGTCAAAACAGTACCTCTCACATTGAGTGACTGAAGTCGTAGGAGGGGCTTTTTTTTCCAGCAGCAGAGGTCAGCAGGTGCCCTCTGGGGCACACGTCCGTTTCCACTCGAGGCATGAATTCCTCGTGGTCCTCTTCTAAGGACGTACCAGTTGCAGACACTTGTGCCGCTGCATGCTGGAGTTCCACAAACACGTTTGGCAAAAACATTTTTGTGAATGTTTCTGCATGTGACGTGTTTTCTCAGGCTGTGCTCTCTAACACACAGTTGAGAGTAGCCAGAACGCCTAACGTACATAGGCCGGAGTTCTCACAAGCATGCATTTTACTGAGCATTTCAAGGGCGTGAATGAATTACGTTCCCATAGCAATAGTGTTGCACCGAGTGACTGACTGATAAGGGAACTGAAAGTTATGCACCATAACTCATGTTCCCTGAAGGAAGGGAACGAGGTGCAACACAGTTGGCCCTTTTCAATGCCAAAGCTCGGTGAAGTGCACTTGGAGATCGTTTGGATGGGCGCTAACGTCTTAAGTACCCAGAGGGCGGGGCCTCGGGGTGACGCTGACGCCCACTGCCGTAAAGGGGTGAGTGTATTCCTTCAGGTAATCGCACGGGGGTGCAATTCCCATAGCAATAGTGTTGCACCTCGTTCCCTTCCTTCAGGGAACATGAGTTGTGGTGCATAACTTTCAGTTTTCTTTTACAATTGTAGTGGACATGACCATGCCCGCTCTGATACTTGAACTGTCCCAGTGACACCTTTTCACTGATACTCTCAGAAAAAGGACATTAACACTATTTTATTACATTATTTTGAATCAAAACACAATAAGTCATAAGAGACTCTCTTATTCCTCTATTTTTGTGTTAATGAATAACCTTGTGTTACTTGTATAAGCATTATTGAATTCAATGTTTGTTAAGTCAAAGACTGTTTAATTCAAACTGTTTAATTCAAGTTGGAAATCCAATGTTATTTCAAAATAATGATCACTTCTTCATATGATGAATCAAACGGTGAAAGTGAATTAATATGTCAGACTGAACTCGATCAGTTTTGTTAGAAGTTAGAACACAGTTTTAATCAGTTGTTTTATGAAGCTGGCTCCAGTCTAATCTGTTTCTCTGTCTTCATTCTAAACAACTTCTTCTCTGTTCTAAAAACTGATCTTCTCCTATCCGAGTGACCTTCATCCACTGGTTTGTTTGGACCAATCAGAGAAGAACAAAGGTTGAAGACCAACGTTGAAGTATCAGGTCCCCACATCGAACGGGCCCGTACGGGCCACCAATGTAGTAATATAGGAAGGGGTCAGTTTAATGACTTACCTATATTTTAGATGTATAAATTGGCAGGGTTTAGACTGACACAAAAATACATCATTAATTAAACGGGTTCTCTCTTTTTCAGCTTAATACCAATAATTCTATACCTTGACCAGATGTAATTCACAGGAAACGTTAAACTTATGTTGGCACAGCAGGACTGCACCATTTATTTAACATAATTGTAAATTACATCACACATTTGTACATGATTGGTGGCCCGTGAACAGGTCTCTGAAAAGTTTAATATTTAATATTTCTGTACTTTGAATGTTGGCATAATTTTGTCCAAGTTTTTAGACTCTGAAAACGATAGTTTTTTGGCTGGGAAAGTGTGTCATAGCTGCAGGAAACTGCTGGTTAATGTCACTTGTAGCTGATGAATTGTCTTTACTCAACTTTTAAATGTTTGTTGAAGTTTTTGGGTTAAAATTTGATGTTGCTGTGTGGTTCTGCTGGTTCTGAGTCGTCTGACGCTTTGCTGACGTGTCACAGATAAAAGCGCATCTACGTTTGACCGCCGTGTCAAAACTGTGCCTATAAGAGCTTCATGGTTCATCTGAAAATTGCTGTCGAGTGGTATCGTTACATTTTAAGCAGGAATAATAGCATTTTGTGTCTGAAGCTGTCGGATCTGGTTCTGACCCGGTCCAGTTGTTAGCTCTGACGTGTTGCTGCACGCAGATACGAAAAAAAAGTCCGTCTTGGCGACATTTATTTTGCTATTTTTACTGGGCGCAGCTTGGTAGAACTGTTCTGATGTGAAACGATATGTTCACGGAATTTTTGGGGTGTATTTTAAGCGTTTTATGAGTTGAAAAAGAGTCTAGGTTTGTGAAGTTATGCTGACGCTAACATCTGTTTACGTGCTGTGATTGGTTCAAGGTGATCACGTGATACGCAGTTGATCGTCAATTTTCAGTTTTGTTCACACAATTCTGACAGATTGTCTGGTTTGTTTCGTTTTTAGGCATAAAATATCGTCAGAAACTGTTTAACCACGGTGTTTTGAGATATTTAAAGGGGTTTTAGAGCATTTAGACGTCGGGAGAACTCAGACGTCCGACTGCACGCACGTCCCTAAATGCAACACCACCGACACGTCAACGGAAGTGACGTGACCCAGATAGAGAAAAAAAGGAAAAAGATCGTTTTTTTTATATATCTAAAAGTTCACAGAACTTGTTCTAAACATTTTAAACAAATCCATTCGTTTCTTTAATGAACGTTTGTTTAGGCGATTGTCACATCCAGGCTAGAACTCATCCCAAAAGTTGACGTTTAACCGATTTAGTTTAAAGCTACGGCTAAATGCTAAAAGGTAGTCAACGTGGCCTTAGAGCCAACAGCGCCTCTATAGCGGCCAGAATGAGTAATTACAGTCACATTGTGGTAATTTAAGCTTTGAAAACCTGCAATCTGCTGGTTTAAAAGAATGAGAACAAGAAACATTTACACAGAATAGATGCTAAAACCCTCTGCATTTATTTTAAAACATCTGTAATGTTATGTTGAGCATACAAAAACTCCAGTTTATTTTAAATAAAAAAATATTTAAAATAACAAACAAGAAATCCTATTTTCACTCCTGATAACTGTCAAAATACAGCAAAACAGTTTAGCCAAACTGCAATACATCTTTTTAAGGCATGATGGAGCAGCTTCCTGGGAACATTTTAGTGTGAATATTGCAGTTATTTCAAATCTTTTAAAAAGTTTTTGAGTAAGTAAAACGAAAATCATGCTTGTGTTAGTTAGTAACTGTTGTTAAAAAATAAGTTATATTTAAAGTTAACACTGCTTGCATTTAACTTTTACAGGTTCATTAAGGGTAAGTCCTGAAAGAAGGTACCTATGAATAGAAATACTTATTACACGGTGAAACACTTATACCACACAGCTGGTTAGTTTGATTGACTCAATGCCACATTTAAAAGTGAAGATTTATTTGCACACATTAAAATACGAACTGTCTTATTGATTTCACAAAAATCAAAACAAAGATGGAAGTTCAAGAAGGTGCGCGTCCAAGGCTCATACAGTATGTGCCTCTAGTAGACTCATACATCACAGGGTACCAAGAGGGACCCCGAAGCCGAGGACCTGCTCCCCCTGCACCTCGCACAGAGAGAAAATCTCTCTCATTGTGTGGTGACTACTTAGCTGCCCGAAATGTCTTGCAGGAAAAAGATGAACATCCTTTGCATTTCTTTGACAGGATTTTCAAGGCGTATGCAGGCGACATAATGGAACCGGGACTTGAAGAGCAGACGCTTTTCAAATCTGTTTTCAGAAATAATCTAATCTCTGATATTAGATTCAAGTTGCCATTGTACACCTGGTGTCAATTAGAAGTAACATCTTTGGATGAAATTATACAGGGTGCTGTAACTGCTTTTGAGGCTCACATGCAAAGCAAAACACCCTCTGAGGTGTGCCCAGGTCAAAAGGTCGTATCCCAGTCGCTAAAAATAGAAGAGGTTCTCTCTCCTATAGAAAGCGAGAATAAACGCTGTCGTATCAAAGGCCCTCTGACCTCAGAGGAGATGGAGAACATACGTCGGTTGATAGAAAGGTTGGATAATGCAAGCAAGAATAAACAAGATTTTCAAACTGACAAACAACGAAAGGTTGGTGCCAGCTGGAACAGTGACTTACAATGGTTTAGAGGGAGCCCCGCTCCTGGAGCACCTCAGATTGAAAAGTCTGAGACAAGCGATGAACCACAAAAGGTAGGTGTTCACTCTTTAAGAGACCCAAAATGGTTCAGATCGAACCAGGTGGGTGAAAACCAAGGTCTACCGGTGGGTGAACTTCAAAAGGAATTGAAGTATGAGGACCTAAACTCATGTAACAATGCGTGGTCCCAACAGAAACCCCCGAGCCTCGGAACTGCACCTCCCACGCCTCGAACAGAACAGTTCGTGGCATGCAAAGAGTCACGAATGTCCCAGAATAATGGCCCAACACCTCTATGCTCGGAAGAGACAGAGGAAGTAAGTAGTTTGTTAGTAGATTTGAATGTTACAGTGCTTGACCAACCTGATACAATGAGTGCGTTATCATTGATAATGACACTATCAACATTGACCTACCTGGAGCAATGTGCAGCACTATCTTTCACAAAAACTCAGAGCTCACGGTTAACAACAATAACATCGACACAGATGCCACAGATGTTGACAATAAATATGTTGACAGCAAACAAAATGCTGACAGTCAACAAGATCCTGAAGGTCATGACGGTGTCTGTCTAACAGATGGTACTGCAGAAGGCATGGATGACTCCCCAACCGAGAGCACAAGCCCGGTAAGTGAACCTTCAAATACAGTTGAGGCAGAAGAGACACAACAGTTGGACCCAACCGGGGCCCAACATGAGAAC
>JBBPBX010015658.1:0-16226 GCA_038048925.1 Garcialebias charrua | reverse complement strand
CAGCTGAAAGAGCTGAAAGACAGCTGAATGACAGGTGAAAGAGCTGAAAGACAGCTGAAAGAGCTGAATGACAGCTGAAAGTGCTGAAAGACAGCTGAATGACTGGTGAATGAGATGAAAGACAGCTGAATGACAGCTGAAAGAGATGAAAGACAGCTGAATGACAGCTGAAAGAGATGAAAGACAGCTGAATGACAGCTGAAAGAGCTGAATGACAGCTGAAAGAGCTGAAAGACAGCTGAATGACAGGTGAAAGAACTGAAAGACAGCTGAAAGAGCTGAATGACAGCTGAAAGAGCTGAAAGACAGCTGAATGACTGGTGAATGAGATGAAAGACAGATGAATGACAGCTGAAAGAGCTGAAAGACAGCTGAAAGAGCTGAATGACAGCTGAAAGAGCTGAAAGACAGCTGAATGACTGGTGAATGAGATGAAAGACAGCTGAATGACAGCTGAAAGAGCTGAAAGACAGCTGAAAGAGCTGAATGACAGCTGAGTGACAGGTGAAAGAAATGAAAGACAGCCGAATGACAGCTGAAAGAGCTGAAAGACAGCTGAAAGAGCTGAAAGACAGCTGAAAGAGCTGAATGACAGCTGAAAGAGCTGAAAGACAGCTGAAAGAGCTGAATGACAGCTGAAAGAGCTGAAAGACAGCTGAATGACTGGTGAATGAGATAAAAGACAGCTTAATGACAGCTGAAAGATAGCTGGCTCTGGCTGTGATGGATGGATGGACAGATGGATGGCGCCACGCTGCCCAGGTGAAATGAAGCTGTTTTGACCATTAAATAAATGTACAATATACGCAACGGGTCAGCGGTGATGCATAATAAATGTGACTTACTGTATGTTTTTTCCTCTTTATGATGCTTTTTTTGACTGATGCAAATTATACTCTGGAAAATATCAGATTTATTTATAGAGCACATTTAAAACAGAAACTGTTTCCAAAGTGCTTAACAAAAAAATCAAATAAAATGTAACGATGTATATTTACAGCTCATGGAATAAAAACATAAAACACAAACCATAATTAGAAACAATGAAAATAGTCTTGATATTAAATCAGATCACCCCGTGTCAAATGTCAAGGAATAACAACAAAAAACATAAACTCAGTCAGAAAGAATGAAATAATCAGATCCGATGGCCGTGTGTTGTGTCTGTTTTAACATCATGATCAATAATCCAGGTAAAAAAAAATCCAACAATGTTCAGTCAGGTTGACGGGGGAGAGGGTGGGCCCCAGAAACCATCTGATCACCAGCAAACTGGTGAGAAGGGGTTCTCTGCAGAACAAAAGTGGGCGTTTCTAAAGGACAAACACTGATTGGCTAAATGTATTTTCTGTCTCTTTAGATAAGTGACGTCAGCTCTTTGTTAAAACTGAAGGTTTGTAAGAAACAGAGTTATCTCTGCTGTCAAACACAAGAAGATTCTTTAGTTCTTGTAGGCTGCACCTGACACAGGTGAGTGTGGTCTGCACCTGACACAGGTGAGTGTGGTCTGGTACAACCAAATATGAAGCATCTGAAGCGAAACCTGCTCCGTGTGTCTAAAAGTCTGGTCTCAATTAAAGATCAAGAGTCCTGTCACGAGGTGATGTCCCAAAACAAAATATTCTCCTCTATGAGATCTGATGTATGAAAAGAGCTGAAACATGGAGTGACCCTTAAAATGTGAGACAGGAAGTTAAAAATACCTGCTCCAGTTGCAGAAACTGACTCATGTGCAGTGACTGATTTGACCAAGAAAATGTGAAGTTAAAGGAAACAAGCCAGTTCAAGTATCATTATTATTTTTTTTACTTTGTTTTTCTTTATTTATGAATCGATTGTAACTATTTTCACATTATTCAACAACCAAAACGGATTTTGTTTTTTAATGTAATGGCTAGGTATTAAAAGAACAAACATTTAGCCCTCCCCACTACCCATTTATGTTGCTCTTATTTTGAAATGTAACAGGACGTTCTGTGTCGGGAGGCAGAAAGAGAAAGTATGGAGACGCCGCTAATGTCGAACCGGTTAACACCATAGACATTAGGGCTGAACAATTAATTGCATTTGCAATAAAATCGCGATATGAAAAAACAAGATTTTGTAATTGCGAAGGCTGCAATTTGATTGGTCACATGACCTGGTTCAGTGACTTGTGAGTGGAGCAAACCAGAGCAGAGAGTGGGAGGAGTCAACACTGTGCTTTAACCAGTTGCACAATGACGTCAGGCTCGACACAAGCTGATAGTTTGGTACCAAAGAGGGGCAGCACGTGCGTTGATGGCTATAAAAAACAAGACGCTGTGCGTGAAGTTTTTTTTAACATCTAAAATATTTAATAAGAACAGATACAGTTTATTTTGTGTTCACTGAGTTTGAATTCCCAGAACGAGTTGGTTAAAGCAGATTCTCTTTGTTTTTTGCACTTTACTTTTTTATGATGTTACTGGCTGGAAAGCAGTAAGTTTAATTTTTTATATTTATTAACTGTCATGTGAAGTTCAGACAGTAGTTAGGAAGTTCACTAACATGTTTACTATTATGTTCATGAAACAAGAAAAAATAGAAATGGTGAAAAGAAAAGGCATAGATTTGTTTGCTCTATTGTAATCTCTGCTTTGAATAAATCTGACATTGTTTATTATGAAACAGATTGATTTATTTCTTCTGGTTGTTGAAAAATACTTGAGAAGATATTTAAAAAATAATCGCATTTTAAATCGCAATTGCAATTTATAGAAAAAAAATTGCAATTAGATTATTTTCCAAAATCGTTCAGCCCTAGTGGTTAACACAATCTGTCAATAACATCTTGTTTTTAGACAAAATATAAGTGTGGTTAACACAAACACTTGTTTTTTTGTTGTTCAGCCTTTTTTTGTCCAATCAGACGTGGCCCTCCTGAATTAGTCTGAAGATATTTCTACCTGAAACTGGTTGGTCCACTAAGGGCGTGTTCTGCTTGTGGGGCTGAGTTTGTTGCGGCTCCTCGGACTGATGAAGTCCTTTGGATGAAACGTCTCAACAAAAAGAAACCGTCCAGACGACCTGACTGAACTTCTGTTGGATTTTTTAAAACCTGAATTACTGAGCATGAATTTTAAAACACCACAGGACAGAAGCTATCAGCTGCCCTGAAGCCCCGCCCCCTGACTGACTCCGCCCTCTGAGGTTAATTAACCAGGGAACAGTTTTCAGTGGGTTTTAAAAGCATTTAAATCTTCTTTCATTCATTTAGTCACTCTCTAACAACAGAACTCAAATGTTTGCAGCTCCACAAACATCAAGGTTCTCCTGGTCTGCTCACAAACCAGATGTTTACTCAGTTCCAGGTGTTTGCATGGGCCTCCTCGTCACATGACCAGGAGGACGACGGAGGTCTGGCTGGAGGAAACTGACAGAAAAGAGCCGCAAGCGACGTCATCGCCTCCTGACCCGGTTCTGTTTGAAGTGACAGAAGGACGTGGTTCTGACCCGGTTCTGTGGAAAACCCAACCAGTACTTCACAGTGTTTTTAGAAAACCACTGGAGTGGTTTTAATGGAAAGCAGCAGCTTTAAATAGAAACTGGAGTTCAGTTGAACCCAGTCACTGCTGCCTTCAGGGACTGCAGGAAATCACACACAAAACAAGCTCAGGAGCCTGAAGTCATCACTGTGTTTGTGTCTCCTCCCTCTGCTGGCTCCTCGTCACGTCGCTGACCCTCCAGAACATCGTTCTGGGCCACATCTGGATTTCAGAGCCAGGACTCTGCACGACAAGTTTCATCTGAAGGAAGCACAGGACTTCTGGAGTAATGAGACCACAGGACAGATGTTTACCCAGAATGCACTGCAGCAAACAGCTCCTCCTGTCAGCGCAGTGGTGGAGGACTGAGTGGACCAGAACTCCTCCAGGAGCCTGAGATGATGAAGTCCAACAGAACCCCAGTGATGGTTCTGCTGGGTCAGGACTGGGACCAGTTGTTCCCTCTCGTCTTTACCAGTTTGGTTCAGTTTGTCAAATTAAATTTAGTTTTTATATTTTGGACTGAAGTTTATCTGAGTTTGGATCAAAAACATTTTAACACCCGATGAACAAAGTTACACAAAGTCTTAAAATATGTGTTTTATTTATTTAAATGTTTAGTTTAATCATTTCATAAAAAAATAAATAAGGCTGATGAAAATGAGTTCTGAAAAACATTAAAATAAACTTTTTACTGCTCATTAAACATTTATATAACAATAAGAAAACAGATAAATGTTGGGATTTTTTGTGTTTTTAAGAAAAATTTGACATAAACACATAGTTTCTCCAGTTTAATAATTTAAAGTGTATAATAAATTCATTTTGTCATATTGTTCCTCATATAAATACTGTTAAAATAAATAAATAGCTAAAGCAATTGCTGTAAGGAATCTGTTAAATGATAAAGCTCTATACTTATTATAATACACTTATTGTCCCACACACAATCTACTGTACTGATGTTGTGGTAAAGCTTGTAAATTATTCACAGAACCTGTTTTTGTTTTACAGAAGAGAGCGGTAAGATTAATTACCAGAAAGCACATATTGTCACCCTTCAAGCACTTTATTTCATAAATTGAAATTGTTGAAGTTCCATGACTTGGTGGATTATAATATCCTGTCGATTATGTATAGAGCTCATAAAAATGAATATATAAATATTCTTTGTCAAACGTATAAGTTGTTATAGTCTTAAAGGAACAGAGATCTTTGTGAAACCAAGATATAGAACTAGTTTAAGGTTAACAATATCGTGTAATAGATGTCTTCTTTGTAATTCTCTTTCTTGGAACTATATGAGTTGTTTTCTTTTCTTCATTCTGTAACTTCTTAGATTTTTTTTTCTTCTTTTTGTTCTTTTTGTCTTGTTTGAATTATCTTTGTAATAGGGGGCAGAAAAAATAAGATTTATTCTTTTTTCTGCATCCCTTCATTTTACTTTTATACTGTACGGTCTCAAATATGAGATTTTTGTGTGTGTGTGTTGTATTTAAAATGAATAAATTTAATTAAAAATAAATAAATAAATAAAATTAAGTAAATAAAGTCTCCAGCTCAGTAAGATTCAAACTCTGGATATTCCGAGCTTTGTCCGTGTCCCTGAACGCAGCAACAGAAGCTGTTACAACCATAGATATAATAAACACAGCTGATCAATAATCAATAACTTCCGTTACTCACAGATTAACAGTCAAACTGACGGAACTCTGACCCGCTGCAGCTGAACCGAACCAGAACCCAGAACCGAACCAGAACTCAGAACCGAACCGGACCACAGCAGGTCCGTTAGGTCTAACCCGGCCTCACAGACCACATCTGGACCCGAACCGGACCTGACACCCGAACCGGGCCTGACACCCGAACCGGACCTGACACCCGAACCGGACCTGACACCCGAACCGGACCTTCAGTGAACAGTTTGAACATCTAGCGGTTCATTTAGGAACTATTTTTCTCTGCGGACTTTTTATGTTTGTTAAAGTTAGCACCAAGCTACAATTAGCAGCTTATTTAAATAAACAGAACCGCCCGAACCGGAACCAGGACCGAACCGGAACCGTTTGTTACCGGTCAGGCAGCAGTGAGGGAGGAGGACCAGGTCCTGATTCTCTCGGAGGCAGATGCTCTGGAACCAAACTCTATTCAATACCCGGCGGATTTAAACTGATATTGTCTATAACATATATAAATATTAAAAATTATAACTAATACGGATTTAAAATAAGGAAACGCTCTCGGTCTTTAATTCGGCATCATTGAAATCCACCGGGATCTCACAGATCGGTCCCGACCTCTGGGTTTGGGCCGCTGAAGAGGCCGGCTCGGAGGCCACCTCCGGCGGGCAGCGGGTGAGGATGTGGGGGAGGAAAAGCGTCAAAGCGGCGGTTAAAGAAGAAACTCTGGTCCGGTCCGTTTGAGCCGAATCAGAACACAAAGTGTGAGTCATCAGAAAACAGTTGCTCTGATGTCTGAAGCTTCACGAACCCGCTCCGAAAGGCACGACGTGCAGCGGCCGCTGTTTTCGAGGAGTTCGTAGCGAGACTCTGGTTCGGACAGAGCGGAGCTGCTGCCCGGGGCTCCGTGTGGCCCAGTCCCCGCTGAATGACCCGGTTCCGACCCGGTTCATACCTTGCTGCGGATCTGACCGGACGTCGAGACTTTCCGGATGAGTTTCTGTGGAGATCCGGGCTCCTGCTCCGGTTCGCTGTCCGACGACTCGTCCGGGCACCGGGCCGCGATGGACTCCGGTCCCTCTACCTCCGCCATCCTGTCATCACAGCCCCCAGAGGAGCCGAGGAGGCGGTGCCCCCTGGCGGCAGGCCACGGGCAGTGCAGGGGAGGCGGCGCCCTCTGGCGTGGCGCCCTCTGGCGGCAGACCGCGGTACAAATCTATACGTACAATTCTGCATAGTACAGTACTGTACAGTATTCTTTTTTTAATTTATTTTTATTAGTAATTAAGAAAACATTGACAAAACTCACAACAACATGTCAAATACAAATATTATACAATACAAGAATCACAACTCCTAATGTCTACATATCACTTTGATTGTAAAGGATTAAGAAAATAACTAATTAGTTTGATTTATGATCTGCAATGTTTTTATGTTTTTCGTGTTGTACTTCATTGTCTGTGTTGCCTGTTGCGTGTTTGTTTGTCCAGCACTTTGGTGTGGACTTGTTCCTGTTTAAAGTGCTTTATAAATAAAATGGTATGGTAAAATGGTATGGTAATTAACGGAAAAATAAAAAAAACATAAGGGAACTGAAAAATGAAATAAAAGAAATATATATAAAAAAATTAAAATAAAAGACAAGTTAGGGGGCTGGAAACTAAAAAAAACTTCCATTAACTCATACAATTTTACTCCATTTAAATTCTGCATCTTTTTTAGACAACTTAAAAAAAATCAAATATCAAAAATAAATATCATTTTTGAGAGCAATGATAGAGAGGGAGCATTTTGCATATCGACATTTATGAATATAGTATTTTGTTACAATAATCAGAACATTGACAAAAAAATCTAGGTTTTTTATCTTTAATGAATAAGCCAAATTTAATATTTTCTAAGGAGACAAAATCCAAGTTAATTCCTTTAAAGGACAAAAA
This sequence comes from Garcialebias charrua, assembly GCA_038048925.1. NCBI lineage: Eukaryota > Metazoa > Chordata > Actinopteri > Cyprinodontiformes > Rivulidae > Garcialebias > Garcialebias charrua. The sequence continues at coordinate 9,098 of JBBPBX010015658.1, read as the reverse complement.
ACAGTACAGTGTTCTTTTTATTTATTTATTAGTAATTAAGAAAACATTGACAAAACTCACAACATGTCAAACGAATATTATACAATACAAGAATCACAACTCCTAATGTCTACAATTCACCTTGATTGCAATTGTTCAAGTAAAGACTTGACAATTCTTGAAAATAACTAATTAATATTAAAAACAAAAAAACGTAAAGGAACTGAAAAATGAAATAAAAGAAATGTATATAAAAAAATTAAAATAAAAGACAAGTTAGGGGCTAGAAACTAAAAAACTTCCATTAACTCATACAATTTTACTCCATTTAAATTCCGCATCTTTTTTAGACAACTTAAAAAAAAAAAAAAAAAAACATTTTTGAGAGCATTGATAGAGAGCATTTTGCGTATCGACTTTATGAATATAGTATTTTGTTACAATAATCAGAACATTGACAAAAAAATCTAGGTTTTTATCTTTAATGAATAAACCAAATTTAATATTTTCTAAGGAAACAAAATCCAAGTTAATTCCTTTAAAGGACAAAAAAAAAAAACAGTACAGTATTTTATACCGGAATATTTGATGTGTGAATGCTCTCGGCCCTGACCTCTCTAAATGGTTTTAAGAATCTTTTGGAATCCTGGCAAAAACCATTGCAGATATGTTCTTGTTTTTGATTTTGTACATCTACCTTGTGGTGTTTTGCTAGTTTTGATACTTTGCATTTCACTTTCTATTTCTCTCCTATGTTTTTTTTTTTCTGTTGTTTGTTGTTTAAGGAAATTCTACCATTGCTGTTCATCATTCTTTAGTTTGTAGCAGGTCGCTTTTATAAATGAGCCCTCGAGGCTCAATGAGATTTACCTGACTAAATAAAGGTTGAATGAATGAATGAATGAATTTGTCATTCGGATGGCACTGCAGACATGTGAGGAGCGGCGCTACTGCCCTCTGCTGGTGAAATGATGAAATCTTGTTCTGTAATTTTATTATTTTCAAACATTCTTAAAACATACAATAATGTTAAAGATAATACTTTATGGTATGTTTTACAACATATTACCGTCAGTCCACCAGTTCACGTTAACACAATAACTTCTGGAATCAAATGTTGCAACACCACCAACAAACCAGACCTTCATAAAAAATATAATTATATATTTAGTCTTCAGATGTTATTTCGAGTCCTTAAAAAAACTAAAGCTAAAGCAAAGTCATATGTGACGGATCAGAGTCCAAAAGATCAGATGTTTAATTGAGATTATTACTTTAAGTTTAGGTACTGAACTAAATATACATTATAAAAGACATTTTGTATTTTTAATGATTATAGACACCACAATGCAAATAATCAGGGGATTTGATCTAAAGATATTTGCTAATTCTTCTTGTTTCTGCTGTTCCCTCTTCAGGGAGTCTTGACTCTACAGAGAGTCATCATCCACCATCTCCCTCTGTCCTCTGCATCCTCTGTCCTCACTCCAACTACCTCCATGTCCTCTCCAGAAGAAGAATCCTTCTTTGGACAATCATCTCCAAAGGTTCTAGAGGAGTCCCCAGAACTGAGGCAGCTATGAGTGTATTGAACTTTTTTTTTTAAGTAACTTATTTCTAACATCCTACCAATATACACACTGTCCCTCCTCTGGACATGTCCAAACCATCTCAGTCTGGCCTCCCTAACTTTATCTCCCAGTTGTTCAACATGTACTGTACCTCTGATTATCTCATTCCTGATCTTATCCATCCTTGTCACTCCTAAAGAGAACCTCAACATCTTCATTTCTGCTACTTCCAATTCTTTCTCCTGTCTTTTTGTCAATGCCACTGTCTCCAGACCTTAAAACATAGCTGGTCTCACCACTGTCTTGTAAACTTTTCCTTTGACCTTTGCTGACACCTTTTTGTCACAAATCACTCCTGAAACTTTTCTCCATCCACTCCATCCTGCCTGGACTCTCTTCTTCACCTCTTTACCACATTCCCCATTTTCCTGGACAGTGGACCCCAAGTACTTGAAGTCCTGCACCTTTGTGACCTCTGACCCTTGTAGCCTCACTGTTCCACCTCCTCCCTCTCATTCACACACATGTACTCTGTCTTACTATGGCTGACTTTCATTCCTCTTCTTTCAAGTGCATACCTCCACCTCTCCAAGTTCTCTTCAATTAAATTACAGGTAAGTTAAATTCAGTTTATTTATGTGATGCCAAGTCACAACAGAAGTTGTCTCAGGGCACTTTATAGAAACTTTCATATAGATTATAAAAGACAATTAGTAAAATTCTCTAAGGAAGCAGCAGATTGTGTTGAATCTTCACTTCATCACAGTCTCCCATCCTGAGCAAGCACAAAGGAGACAGTGGAAAGAAAAACTCCCTTCGAACAGGAAGAAACCTCCAGTAGGACCAGGCTCAGGACGAGCAGCATCTGCTTCGACCAGCTGGTTTGAGAGGACAGGAAGTAGAAACAGACAAAAACAGAATGGTAGGTCCAGGTGTACCTGAAAGACAAAACACATGTCAAGTATAGAAAATAATCAAAATACAAAACAGTTTGAGCAGAGTAGTAAAGACAGCAGCAGAGTGAAAAGATGTGGTCAGTTTGTCCTCCAGCAGTCTAAGCCTATAGCAGCATAGCTAAAGGACAGCTCAGAAAACCCAAGCCGACCCTAACTATAGGATTTATCAAAAAGGAAAGTCTTGATCCCAGTCTTAAAACGGTGTGTCATCAGCATAACAATTAAAATTTATCCCATGTTGTTTAATAACTTTACCTAATGGAAGCATGTACAAGGTGAAGAGTATTGGTCCAAACACTGAACCTTGAGGAACTCCATGACTATCTTTGGTGTATGATGAAGATTTATTATTTACATTTACAAACTGGAATCTATCAGATAAATATTATTCAAACCAATTTAGAGCTGTTCCTGTAATTCCAACATCATATTCATGTTGCTGTAGTAAAATATGATGATCAACTGTATCAAATGCAGCACTGAGGTCTAACAGGACCAGTGGAGACACCTGTCCATTGTCAGAGACCACGAGAATATCATTATTAACTTTCACCAGTGCAGATTCAGTGCTGTGGTGAGCTCTAAACTCTGACTGAAACTCTTCAGATTATTTCTTTGCAGCTGGTCACATAACTGACCTGCAACTAGTTTCTCTAGAATTTGCGAGCGGCTCCTTCCCCCATCATTTGATCCAACTCACTTCCAGGAGGTGATCAGTTGACAGCTTGTTTCCTTTTTTCACACGAGTGTCCAAAACAAACAGCTGTAAATAAGATGACTATGAAGTAAGTCATCTATCTACGACCCATAGGGTGTCCTGGTGCCAAATGCTCTTATGGACACACTTATGTTCAAACATGGCGTTTGTGAAGGACAAATGTTGGAGAAATTCTCTCGATCTTGGATGTTGTTCACTCAAAAGAACCATTCTCACGGCAAGTGAAGATTTTTAACCAACAATTTTTTACAACGTCAGATATCAAGACATGTTCCATACATAAGCATAATAAATGTACATGCATGGAGACCAGACACAGAAATGAGCCCCGAGCTGCGTTATCCGCTTGCTTTAATAACATTATCAGCTCAGCAGAGTTCACAATAGTTCAGTGGGTGTCCTTGAAGCCAGCTGCAGCCTCACATGACTCTGTGTTTGCACAAACATATGGTTCATGGGCATTACAGACACATCCTTCAGCTCAAGATATGAGAGTGTTTTGGGAGACAACCGAGCTCCTTCTTCTCTGAGCAGATGGAAAAATGTTCTCTTCCACAATATTAAAGAAGAAGGAGATGGTTGTGGACTTCACACACGCTGTGTTCATTCATGCTCGTCTGCTCACACAGACTCATGTTCGTGCTGCTGTTTGACGTAAAGTTTTTGTTCTACTAGTGCTTAGTGTATTTTTAATGTTGTTCTTTGTTCATATCTTGGATCTTATTAATTTTTATTTTACATTTTATACTTTTGTTGGATGGAACTGGGACCCTGAGTACAGAATTTCGTTCCACCTCATGCACCACGTAATGCAAATGACAAAGAACCTCAAATCAATAAAAACATTCATAACCTTTGACCAAAATAATCTGACAACAAACCATGACTAGCACAGAAGTCCAGCGACAGAACGGGTTCAGATCAGAGACCGTTCCTCAGTCACACCATTTACCAGTGGTTTTGGCACTGTGAGCAGGTGCCAGGTCGTGCTGAAAAATGAAATATTCATCTCCATAAAGCTTTTTTTTTTCCTTTATTTGTCAATTATTAAATATTTACATCAACATTTTTCATCGCTTGCTTCATAGACAAGTGTTGGTATAACTTAACCAATGCTATAACATTTATGCATGATTCATTTTCCTATCTATATGGCTTTGCGCAAAATAATGTCCTTCGGTCTCTATCCGGTTTATACTCAGGGGAACATAAAAAGAACACATAGAAAGAGGTGAAAAATAATAACAGAACAATAGAGTCAGAGAGTGTACCAGCAGCAGGTGTGGCAATACTGTACATGAAATCTGTGAATCCGCAAAAGGTTACATAAAATTAGGGATGCACTGATCCACATTTCTCACTTCCGATCCGATACCGATACTTATTAGCTCAGTATCGACCGATGCCGATACTTTCCCGATCCGATACTGTTCAGGTATTTGACTCTGTATAATGAAACTTTTGCACCCAAACTATTCATTTTAATATTGTGTGAGATAAACCCAATGAAGACACTCTTTGTAAGGACCGACTGAACCCAGAGTGGTACGAGACCAGAACAGAGGCAAAACTCAAGAGTAACAATTAGAACAGTGTTTATTATGTACAGGTGAAACGGAACACTTGGGGTCTTGGGAGTGCCTGGAAGAGAGAACAGGGTCAGGGTCCTTCTGGTGGGACAGGTGGATCAAAAACTGGTGCTCTGTTTGTTATCTTACAGGGGGATGTTGGGTCGAGGTTCTGAAAGGACTCAGGACTCCAGAGTGGTTTGGCAGGCGAGTGGCAACAAGGCAGGAACTGGCAGAACGGGAATCAGGATCCAAGGATCACAAAAACTGTGGACACAAGATCAAAGGTAAGAACTCTTATCAGATTGATATGCACTGGCTGAAGTCATAAATACCGATTGAGGTACAATGCTCCAGCATTGGATCTCACTGGACTGCAGCCTTAAGTAGTGGAGCTCCTCATCAGATGGATGACCGTCAGCTGGTGTCAATTGGCGGCCATCTTGGAAGGGGGCGGCCATCTTGGAAAGGGCTGCAGACAGTGGGATTCCGACAGTACCCCCCCCTCAAGAAACGCCTCCGGGCGGTCCGCGACGCATCTCCGGGTGGGCGTTGAAGAAGGCAGTAATGAGGCTGGGATCCAAGATGAACGAGCGGGGAATCCAAGACCGCTCCTCAGGTCCATAACCCTCCCAATCAACCAGGTACTGGAAACCTCGACCACGGCGACGAACGTCCAAAATGGCCCGGACAGTGAAGGCCGGGTGGTTGTCGATCAACCGGGCAGGAGGAGGAAGGTCGGAGAGCGGGCACAGAGGGCTCTCGGAGACCGGCTTGACCTGAGAGACGTGGAACGTGGGGTGAATCCGCATGGACGAGGGGAGTTGAAGACGAACCGCAGACTGGTTGACAATCCTCGTGATCGGGAAAGGTCCGATGAAACGAGGAGCCAATTTCCTCGTGGTGCCCCGAATAGGAATGTCCCTAGTGGAGAGCCAGACTTTCTGACCCACCTTGTACACAGGAGCCGTAGAGCGACGGCGGTCAGCAAACACTTTATTCTGAGCAGCTGTACGGGAGAGGGCTGCCTTCGTCTCCCGCCAGACCCGCCGGCAACGGCGGAAATGGTGCAGGACAGATGGAACCGGAACGTTGATCTCCTGACTGGGAAACAAGGGGGGAAGGTATCCAAGAGAAGCCTCGAACGGGGACATACCTATGGCAGAGGACTTGTGAGCGTTGTGGGCGTACTCAACCCAAACCAGATGTTTGCTCCAGGATGAGGGGTTACGTTCGGCGACGCACCGGAGGGCAGTCTCAAGTTCCTGATTACACCGCTCAGCCTGACCATTCGATTGAGGGTGGTAACCTGAAGTGAGGCTTGTTGTAGCTCCCAAAGTGGTGCAAAAACTTTTCCAGACCTGCGAGATAAACTGGGGCCCCCGATCTGACACAATATCAGAGGGGATACCATGAATGCGGAACACATGTGTGACAAGGAGGTGAGCCGTCTCAGAAGCAGAGGGAAGTTTTGGTAGGGGAATGAAATGAGCAGCCTTCGAAAAACGGTCGATGATGGTGAAGATGGCGGTATTACCTTCAGAAGGGGGTAGACCTGTGACGAAGTCAACAGCAATATGAGACCAAGGACGGCCGGGCGTGGGCAAGGGTTGCAGGAGTCCGGCAGGAGGTTGATTACCAGTCTTGTTCCTAGCACAGGTCGGACAGGCTGAAACGTAGGACTTGACATCTTGGGTGAGTGTGGGCCACCAGAAATGAGTCTTAACCAAAGAGAGCATACGGGAGGTGCCAGGATGACAGGATAGTTTGTGTGAATGGAGCCAGTCCAATACCTTACCCCTCATGTTAGAGGGAACGAAGAGTTTGCCAGGGGGACCTGTGCCAGGGTCGGGTTCATCCTTTTGAGCGTCCATAACTTCCTTCTCAATGGGCCAGGTGAGAACTCCCACAACAGAGACTGGAGGAATAATGGTTTCCTCAATGTCTGGAGAATCTGGGGAAGAGAACTGACGGGAGAGAGCATCTGGTTTAACATTCTTTGAGCCAGGTCTAAAAGTCAGAACAAAGTTAAACCGGTTAAAGAAAAGGGACCATCGTGCCTGTCTGGGGGTCAATCTCTTTGCCTCTCTCAGGTACGTAAGGTTCTTGTGGTCTGTCCATATTAAAAAAGGGGTAGGAGTGCCCTCTAACCAATGGCGCCACTCTTCTAATGCCAGTTTCACTGCCAATAACTCGCGGTTGCCAACATCATAGTTTCTCTCAGCCTGTGACAATCGTCGTGAGAAAAAGGCACAAGGGTGGACCTTGTTATCCTTGGGAGAACGTTGTGACAAAACGGCACCTACCCCAGAGTCTGAGGCATCTACCTCCAGGATGAATTGATGGCTTGGGTCAGGATGGCATAGAACTGGCGTAGAAGAAAATAGTTTCTTAAGTCTGTTGAAGGCGGCTTCTGCCTCGGGAGTCCACTTGAAGGCCAGGTTTATGGAGGTGAGTTGAGAGAGTGGTGCGGCAATGCGGCTGTAGTCCTTTATGAATCGTCTATAAAAGTTCGCAAAACCAAGGAAACGCTGAAGCTGTTTCCTGTTCTCCGGGACTGGCCATTCCTCCACTGCTCTGGTCTTTTTGGGGTCAGTACGATAACACCCACTCTCAAAAATGAACCCCAAGAATGACACCGACTTCACATGAAACTCACATTTCTCTCCTTTAACAAATAACTGGTTCTCGTAAAGTCTCTGAAGGACTCTACGTACATGGTTACAGTGCTCTGCCTCGTCTCTAGAATAAACAAGAATATCATCCAAGTAAACAAAAACGAAGTCCCCTATAAAGTCACGCAGAACATCATTAATCAAGGCCTGGAACACAGCAGGTGCATTGGACAAACCAAAAGGCATTACCAAATATTCAAAATGTCCGAGTGGTGTCTTGAAAGCGGTTTTCCACTCGTCCCCCTCTTTAATTCGCACCAAGTGGTAGGCGTTTCTGAGATCCAATTTAGAAAAGATGGTAGCTGACGGGAGTTGTTCATATATGGAATCAATCAGAGGTAGTGGATATTTATTCTTAATTGTGATGTTGTTAAGACCCCTATAATCAATACATGGACGTAAAGTCCCATCCTTTTTCCCCACAAAGAAAAACCCAGCACCAACAGGTGACGTAGAAGGACGTATTATGCCTGATTCAAGTGATTCCTCAATATATTTCTTCATAGACTCCCTTTCAGGTCTCGACAGATTATACAAACGACTAGCCGGTAATGTGGCACCAGGTAGGAGGTCGACTGTACAATCATAGGGACGGTGGGGAGGTAGAGACAAAGCATGTTGTTTACTAAAAACGGGAGCCAAATCATGGTAAACAGATGGGATCTCAGAGACGTCTACCTCCTCGTGCGGCACAACTTCCACAGGTTGACATGTGACAGCAGAACGTAGGCACTGTGCTAGACATTTGTCACTCCACTTTTCAATTCTCCCCAACTCCCAGTTAATAGTCGGATTGTGCTTTTTTAACCAAGGGTATCCAAGAATAAGTTGGGGAGTGGAAGCTTTAAACACATAAAAATCAATAGACTCGTGATGATTACCTGAAGTTATTAGACGAAGGTCAGAAGTCTTTAGAGTAATCTGGTCCAAAGTTTCACCAGTAACCCCAGCTATACAGATGGGAGGAATCTCCCGAGTGGGCAGAGACAACCCTTGAACCAAGTCCAAACTAATCAAATTTTGTTCTGCGCCAGAATCCAACAAAGCTGGAACAGGATGATGATTGTGGTGGATTTGGATAAGTGTGGGTAATAACAGTCTGCAGGCGGAGGAGAGAGCAGAAGTACCCACCAATATCTCTCTCTTTATTGGCGGGCGTTCTCGTTTCCCCCCAGAAGGGGGCAATCTCTCCGGTAGTGCCCGGTCTTTCCACAGTACATGCAGGCATTATTGTCACTGCGTCTTTGTCTCTCCTCAGGAGACAGATGAAATTTATTTACTTGCATGGGCTCAGGTTCAGAAAAGGAACGAAAACGTTCTGTGGGAACGACGTGACGAGGAAATGACACGGGATCTCTGTCTCCCTGGGATTTGTAGTTCGAAAACGTTTTCGAGTTCTTGTGGATGCGGGGCTCACCTGATGACGTATCGAATCCGGAAGTGGAACGATGACGGGAGTTGTAGTCCTTCTCTCTCCTCCGCTCCCGGAAGCGCTCGTCAATAGCACCCGCTAGGTCGATTAGCTCGTCAAAACTCTCAGGTTCATCTCTAGCGGCGATCTGGTCCTTGATGAAATCGGAGAGGGAACTTAAAAAAGTACCTTTAAGTGCTAGGTCGTTCCATCCGGTCTG
>JBBPBX010015657.1:26225-45237 GCA_038048925.1 Garcialebias charrua | reverse complement strand
TATATATCACTCTTGCAATATTAAACGATGTATCTAAACTCTTAACACTCTTAAAGAACACAGAATGTCATGATTTTAGTTCTCTGCCTCCTCTTTGCCACGGCTGCACTTTATAATAATACTAATAATGAATTCCATTTATAATGCACTTTTCATTAATAAAAATCTCCGCAGAAGAATGGAGATCACAGGAGGAGACGCACAAAGGTGCAGCAGGTGGTAAATAATTAAAAAAATATTAATTTAAAATAAAAATTCCATGCCGATCGTGGGGTTCATCCATCAATCTGTGTGTCATGTCCAATCTTATTTTGAAAAACCACGACAGAGCAAGTCCGCAATAAGTGAACCTCGAAGTAGCGAGGGACAGCTGTAACTTCTTTTTCTATTTTAATTTTGCATTTTTGCCTGCACAGACAAATGCTTTGCCAGAACTTTTTTTTTTATTAAGCATCTTTTTACAGTGAACATTAAACACTGCTTTTAAAATAATTTCATGATGGACAAATCAAACAGGATGCTAACATCGGTCGTAGCGAAACGTTTTAAATATTTCATAACTCCTGAACAAAAAGATGAAAAAAGTTAAACAATTCTATAAAAACAGATTAATACTCTACAGAAGAGTAGACATGTTTCTATTCACTGCTGGTTAAATACTTGCATTAAAAATGATGTGAAAACTCAAAAGTACCAGCCTTTAAAAAAAAAAAGAAAGTTAAAGACCAAAGCACACTTTATTGATAATAAAGCTTCATACTGGATTAAAAACCCTGAAGATGCAACAGAAGGGCTGAGTTTGATCCCAGCTGGAGGTTTTATTTTATAACCTGACATAAAAAGGCTCACATTGTGTATGAAATCATATGATGGACAGACAAGAAGCCTCACACAGTTGAACGTTCAGTAAAACATTTACAAAATGAAATTTATTGACAAAAAAAGGTATATTTTCAGATCAAACTGTTGGAAAATGTAAATCAGTTCTTTAAAAATATCAAAATTGTATTTATTTTTAATCACAATGACAGCCTGAAGTTTAAATATGAACAACACTGCTGATGTTTTTTTTTTTTTTTTATGAGGATTGGTGTGTGTTGTCACCCCTGTGTCTTTCTGGCTCCTACACACCTGTCAATCACAGGTGTTCCTATTTATTCAGTGTCTTGTCCGTGGATTGACGTCTTTGGCGTCATGTCCTGTCTCCATCCGTGTCACCTCATCATCTAGATGTAAGTTTTGCTGCCACGTCAGCTGTTGTTGTTTAAATTAATAATATTACTTTAGTCCTGGGTCCTCCGAGTCCTGAATGCATTTGGGTTCAAACCAGCGACAAATCATGAAAATATCAAACGTTTGGGTCGTAATCTTGTCATCAAGTCAGATTATTTAAATTTCTACTTAAGAATTTCTCACGAAGATGTAAACCATCTTCATGTGAGATCATCTCTTTTTGTGAAAGAGTACAGTACTTTAGTATTTGGCAAGAAGAAAATTCCATATAACAAATTTCCTTTTATTTTTTTATTTTATAGTAACAATTATCTCTGTCACAGAAAAGTGTGCTTTTTTTGTCACAAATTGTATTGTCTTGTTAATTTTATTTTGCTTTTAGATGCACATAATCAGTTTGGATAGAGTTGACCACCATTTATGGAGCTGGAATCAGATTTGTGCACTTCAACTTTTTAACTGTTACTCAGATTAGAAAAACTGTTTTTTTATTTATCTAGTGGGGCAATAAATAAACATTTTATTCACACACATAAAAATGATCCACAGCTGTTTATTTTTATCAAGAATAAACAAGCAATGTGACATTAGTTGAAGTCAAGAAGGGTTTCCACCTATTCCCCCCCCGCCCCCTAAACTGAGGAGTCGGAGCTCACCGAGGCCAATTACAATGATGCGATGTTGCCATGGAAACAGCCAGCAGAGGCTCACCAATAAGCAGAGCGGGGGTTGAGGGGGTGTGTAGAAGGGTGTTCTAACTGGAGAAAATGCATTTTTAAAAGATTCAAGCTCGACGGACAGATCAGATTAATTGTCAGATGAAGAAACTTAGTCTGGAAGAGATGGATGGAGTGAAGGAGACAAAGAGAGATGGACGACGACAGACGGAATGTGTCCACTCACAAGAAACAAACCAATATTTTGATTCAGTCAAATCCATCAACATGAAAATTCTGTAAAACTGAAATGCAACTACAGGTAGTCCTCGACTTACGACGGAGATCCGTTCCTGCGTGGCGGCGTAAAGCAAATTTCGACGGAAGTCAGAACATACGTCCAAACTGCACCTTATACGTACAGTACAGTATTTTACCAAGCACTTAGTCTATCCTAACACAGTACCCTACATAATTATCAAAAAAACATAGATTTCAGAGCCATAATGAAGGGAAAAAGAGTTAATTTCCTACTGGAATGCTGGTGAAGCCATTTCCTCCGTTCCTCCGTCCCTCCTCTGTATTCTCCATTCGTTTACGTCGTAAAACCGCCGTCCATAAAACAGCTACTTTCCACAGCTGCTGCCTGTTTCTGCCTGTCCAGCTTGCTCCAACAAGTTTTGTTCTGTTTTTTTGAATTTCCAGACGACCAGACTTAGCTTTTTTAGAGAGTACAGGGCAGTATTTCCCTGCCTCTACGTTTAGAACGTAAAACCGGAAACTGCGTAACTCGGCTTTTCAAAATAAAAAAATAAAAAAACACATATATATATTTTTTATATTATCTATCTATCTATCTATCTATCTATCTATCTATCTATCTATCTATCTATCTATCTATCTATCTATCTATCTATCTATCTATCTATCTATCTATCTATCTATCTATCTATCTATCTATCTATCTATCTATCTATCTATCTATCTATCTATCTATCTATCTATCTATCTATCTATCTATCTATCTATCTATCTATCTATCTATTCTTTTTATGGGAGATGCGTGTCGTAACCACAAAGCGTCGTAACTCGAGACCGTGGTAAGTCGAGGACTACCTGTACTGGTCTTACAACCGTACCATATATTTTATAGCATCTTTATTTTACCGTCATTACATCATTTGATAAGTGTATTTATTACTGTATTTATTATTAATCACCTATTAAACACATTAAAGTATAGTCTCTATCTGTCTGAAAAATTTCTCGTGTCCCGCTCACAACTTCTGATCCGCTCAAGATAATTGAATGAAACTTCGTACACACATGCATCGTCACTAGAAAGTGTTTGCACTAAAGTCAAGGTCAAAAATCAAGGTCAAATCATACGTGCGTTTACTTGTCCAGACCATAAATCCGGATCCACTCAAGATAATTTAACAAAACTCAATACACAAAAATCACATGTGCAGAATGTTAATACACTTTTCATCACCCCAGCTTCAAGGTCAAATATTAAACAAGGTCACTGCTTGTCCAGGCCTTTGCTTTAGATTTCTGTATTGCAGTATGATAGCTTGTTGACTGGCGTGTAATGTGCAGTATGTGATACTCTGGTGAATTGTAATAAGTTGCCTCCACAGATGAAAATGAACAGTTCTGCCAACTCCAGTATATTTATGTCTGACGTTCATTAATGTGTTTGTCCCTTTCAAATGGACATTTACACAACGTTGCACAGCTATAATCAATGAACTGCACGAACTCGCAAATTAAACTTTGACCTCCACCTCAAGTTATGTATGCTTTAATTTTTAACACAAAAATGAAGGAAAAACATTGGTTCTGATTATGGATAATAAAAAAGGGACACATAGGGATGCACAATATTATCGTCATGATATCGGTCGATATTAGCGTTAAATTTCAATATCGGGCATGTTGACGTCACGTGCACCTACCCGATCTCATGACGGAGAGGAACATTCAAAATTTCAGCCAAGTGTAAGTTTTATTTTTCGTTGGTGAGGATGTTGGATTCGGAAGATTTATGGACCACGTTGAGCCTCACTACATTGTCCGTAGTCGGAGATAGTTTTCCGACGTAACATTACCCGAGTTACAACCGTCATTTCCGACGTCATTGAGAAGCTAATAGCTGATAGCACGACTTGTTGGGCGAGTTTTACCACAGACATTTGGACGTTGTGTAAGCCCCGTTAGTCTTACGGTACAGTGGACAAAACTTTGAACTTAAAAAGTCTGTCCTTCATGCACAGGAGTGCAAAGGATCCCACACTGCAGTTAGGAACCTGGAACAAGCCTCCACAAGTGAGACAGCATCACAGGTGACCGATGCTAATAAATAACATAACACTTTTCATTTAATAAAAGTTAAAGTGCTATGCATATCATATGGCTCTTACTGAATATATGCCACCAGCTCTTACAGCTGTCGCACAATTTTTGTAGCAAATAGGCCTAAATAAGAGGGATGTGTTCTGACAAAGGAACGTATATACAATATTGTCTCGGCATTGGTTATTGGCCAAATAAGTTTTAACATATCGGCATATGAGTGATACTAGCAATAACAGCATTGTAAGAGGGGGACAGTTGAACCCGGAGGCCTCCACCCCTGTTTAATGATGGACGGTTTCTTTTCACAAAGATGGCCTCCTTTACTCCTCTCTCAAACCATCGTTCCTCTCTATCAAGGATGTGAACATCTTCATCCCTGAAAGAGTGACCGCTGGCCTGGAGATGAGTGTAGACTGCAGAGTCCTGACCTGATGATGTTGATCTTCTGTGCTGGGCCATCCTTTTGGCCAGTGGCTGTTTAGTTTCCCCGATATAAGACTGATCACAGCCCTCCTGACACTGAACAGCATACACAATATTACTCTGTTTGTGCCGGGGGACTGGATCTTTGGGATGAACCAGTCTTTGCCGTAATGTATTTTGGGGTTTAAAAGCCACTGGGACGTTGTGTTTAGAAAATAAACGTCTCAATGTCTCTGAAACTCCTGCAACATACGGAATGACCACTGGTCTGGGTCTGGGTTCCTTCTTTTCACCTGATGGCTGGCTGGAGTCCTGTTTGGGTTTCTTCTCTGTTTTCAGGAAATGAATACAGCAGCTCAGACTGAGGAAGTCTTTCGGACGTAAGACGAAACGTCTCTACAATTTTTTTGCTTTGTTTGGTTTTTTGAATGTCCAGAGGACCAGACTTAGCTTTTTTAGATAATAAGAATGGGTTTGAAATAATTGATTGTTTACACAAGATTTGCCTAAAGTGCCAAAAACACAGGGGCTTCGGATGTTATCAACCCATTAAATGAGTGATAGTTATTTATCATTCCCATAGGTTGCGTTCAGACTGTCCCTCCTACCTCATAGTAGTTTTAAAGGTATGTTCTTATCTCTGATAATATATAGCTTCACCAGCGTGTAAAACCAGAAGTATTTTTTTTGTTAGATGTATTTAACCGTTTTCCAAACCTAACCTTACACCTGACCTAGAGCACTGACCCTAAACTTAACTCGCTTACCTTTGAGCCTTAACCTAACCCCCAGACCCTTTAACTTAACCCCTTGACCATTTACGCTTAGCCTAACCACGTGACCGTACAATCAGCGTTAGCAAAATATCTTTAAACCTAATAGGAGGTACAGAGGGGCAGTCAGAACACAACCTATGGGGTTGATAACTAATAATGGACTGTTTAAAGGTGGTGTGACATAATGTTGGAACCATGCATGAAGTGGCACAACATATACAGTATATGTTGTATCATTCAACTATGTTCGTTTTTACAAGCAAAATGATGAATCAATGAAAATTTGATTTAAAAGTGATTTTGAAATTGGCGCCGTGTTTCGTCACGGGACATCCGGGTACTTACGCATGCGAAGTCGTGACGTAGAGACATGAAGTTTCTGTCTGCCGCTGCTATTAGCACGCAGTGTCGTTGTTTTCAATATCGCCTATTTTCTTTTGCATAACTTGAAAAATGCCGGTACGTTGTGTCGCATTTGGGTGTTCTAACATCGCCAGCCCTGTAGACGACTACGATCGGGTTCCAGCCCGTCATCCTCTGAACTTTGCTCATCTGAAATGTCGGAGTCCACCTCGCTCACTGAACAGTAAGGACCAAATAAATACGGCTGTAGACCTAAAATTAGAACCAGCTCTTTCTTGTTCATCACTCGAACTAACTTCGGCTTCCCAAACTGAAGACAAATCGCTCAAATCTTCACTTAAATTGCTTAATGCCTCGGTTTATATATTCTCTGCCATAGTTATTTACAATGTGCGTTCAATACATTACGTCATAAAAATGCATCGGCGTTTGACCCCTCCTTTCTCCACCCGAAAACTGAGACGCACTGCAGACAACTATCTTATTAAAAAATACTTTTATATATTAATTATTCGAAGCATCTGTGTACAAAAAATCAAAGCTGAGTAGCTACTCTGCCACTTTATGCATAGTTCCAATTTCATTTTACCCCACCATTAATGGCTGATAACATTTGAAGCAGGTGAAAAACACAAAGATCAGTAAAGCTCCTCAGTTTTCTGCTATGCCGATATAAACAGAAACCTCAAAAGTCAGAGGTGACAGATGTTTCTTTTTTTCCCCAAACCTTTAAAAAATATATATATTTTAATCTATGAAGGAAAATCCTCATCTTAGTGTGAATGTGAACTTATACCTCAATGGTTCAGAAGTTGTCTGAAGGACAGACAGACCGACGGAGAGACAGACGGACTGGGCTGGGAGAGAGGACAACAAAGGCAACCAAGAGAAGAAGGGACACATGTGGAGAAAGGAGGGGAGATTGAAGGCAGTCAAGCAAACCAGGAGCAAGCAGAAAGGGAAGAGGTCATCTCAGATCACTGAGCACATTGAAGATGGAGGAGGAGGAGGAGTAAAGGAAGGATGAAGGGGTGAGACGAGTAAAAGGTGAGGGAGGGACTGAGGGGAGACCCATGAGGTCCCTTGGTTGTAGAGTCACAGTCTCCAATGATCACTTTTGTGACTATGCAACTGGACTCATATTACTAGCTGCAACATCACAAAAATGACACTGGCAACCGCAAGTTAGCTGGTAAAACAGAAGGGGGGTTGGGTGGGGGTGCTCAGGAGGGATTTGTAAGCAAGGCTTCTGGGTCAGTCAGTCCAGCAGGCTGGCGAGAGCGTGAACGATAGATACTTCAGCCAACGCCTTCCAAACATCGATGGGGGAAAACAGCAGACAGCAAGGTTTGATTGTGAAATAACTGCAGCAGTAAAAGTGAAAAATCTCTCCCACAGTGCTTTTCCTTCATTGTGCTCTGACCCCGCTGCCCTGTGAGTAAAGGCAATATTTCCAAACTGATGGTGTAAGGCGACGGCCACCAGACCTTTCCATAAAAGCTGTGACCACGAATTCTTACTCTCCATATCCCACCTAATCGATGTAAGTCTGAATATACAACTAGGAGGGGATCCATCGCTCAAGGAAACCCACAGTGTATAAACGGAGAGGACGGCTCCAGCTAATGGCTAATACAGTATATCAACTTTAAAGTGGTCCGAGGGTGGAAGGAGGGGAGAACTGAGGAGAAGCAGAGATAAAGGAAGCTGAAATCCCTCAAAACATCCTGAATTCACCTCAGAGAAAGGAAAGTACCCGGGATGTTTGAGGACAGACAAATATTTATCTCTTGTCTTCTCATGATCAAAAATCATCCCCAGATGAGCTACCGTTGAACTGTTTTATAAAGTTTCAGTTTGCAGTTTCCTACTTTTCATAGAACGTTTGGCTAAGTGCGATTAGAAGAAAAGGTCAACTATGTGCAGACAGAGCCACGTTAAAAGAAGATGACACTGTACCCCTGAACCAATCATGTTAGTAAAATATATATTTAATGAAAATGTGAGCATTGTCTCAGTGCAGCCAAACATCTTTTAATGTTAATTTCTTCTGTCTGGGTTTTCTTGTGTATGTGAAAAATGAACAGAGAGGTGACCGGCCCTCATGTCCTCTTGTTTTATTAAAGAACCAAGACTTGTAGTTCTTTTAAAGTGGTCCTGAGTAATTGTTCTCTGGGCTTTAAATACTGACTTCAGCCCAGTTCTTGCACCTATAGTTTTAAAGATTTTCTTTGGTCATAAGCAACTTTACTCTCATTTACTCAGAAAATCCATCTAACCTAAGTTGACACGTAATGGATGTTTCATCCTTAAAACAGACGAGGAGTTACAAGAACCAGACTGAAAATGAGTGAAAAAACGATTTGAAAGACTTTCTGGAACCCTGATAAACTTTTGATACAGACTACAAAAACAGAATTACAAGAATGTTGGAGGAAAAGCATAAATACATGAGAAACTTAACATTCGTAAAATATTTAAGTGTAACTTTTGCGCTTGTTTTGCACAATAACGGGTTTTCAAGTTGACCACTGCAGATGTTCTTCTGTTTTCTCAAAGCCAAGTCAACAAATTACAGGGGAAATAAGTTAAAACTATAAATCATTCATCTACCATATAAACACATTTGATCAATTTGTGACTTTTACATGTGTCTGTATTTGCCTTTCCGTTGACTCTTAAAACAAGCTAAAGTTTATAAAAAAAACGTTTTGGAAAGCCATTAAAACTCTTAAAGCATAATTTACAGTACATATCAATGGGCATGTACTAAAAGGTATTTTGGCTCACTTGCCCACATCATGGTCAGATTGTATCTCCTACAGTGTTTGTGCTTTCAAAGAACTTATTTGTGGTGGAAAGTCAGAAAATGAAATCTGAATTACTGCCCTAGCAGTCCTTCCACCCATGATTGTTGGGTTTTTAAACTTAAAACAATGGAATTGGTGATGGATTTTACCACAGTGTGAAAAGGGAAACTTGGCCTTCAACAGTTTCATGATTTAAAGGAAAAGGATGCTGGGGTTTAGTTTTTAGTGCTTGTAGAAATCTTTAAAGATGTGTCTACCTGCGGAAGTCGAGGAGCGTCCGGCTGGTCTCTGGGACGCTCTTGTTGAGCCAGGTCAGGAAGTGGAACTGAGTGATGGTCCGTGTCTCGTTGGTCTGCATGTTCTTCAGGTAGAAGCTACGAACCAGGAAGTCGTCACACCAGATGTGCTCGGACACAAGATTCACCTGTGAATAGGGGACAACGCAGGTGAGGGATGATAAAACTCAAACAGGTGGGGATGATTCACAGATTACGATCAACAAGCTGCAGACATGAACTTTGGTTGAGATTATTTATTAGAGCTTTGAAATGTTTCAATGAACTGTTTCTCCAATTAAATGCCAAAATGTTAATAAGGTATATTTGGTATATACAAGTAAATTTTGGTATATAAAAGTACATTTTGTTAAAAGGGATAGTACTTATTTTCTTAAAGGGACAGAAATGTTTGTAAAACCTTGTTTTCCTACCAGTTTGAAGGAGCGGTGTACAATAATTCAGGGAATAAGATTGTGGAGTGGTCTGGAAGAAAATGTTAAAACAGCCAAATCTCGGAATATATTCAAGAGATTGTCAAAAAGCATTCGACACTATTGACCACACTATTCTTGTCAATAAACTAAACAGTTATGGTATTAGAGGACGAGCTCTGCAGTGGATACAAAGTTATTTGACGGACAGAAAGCAGTTTGTGTGTGTTGACAATATACGATCTGATTTCTGCAAAATTACACGTGGAGTCCCACAAGGCTCGAAACTCGGACCAAAGTTGTTTATCTTATATGTGAATGATTTAGTGAAGGTGTCTGGACTGCTAAATTGTATCTTGTTTACTGATGATACTACTTTCTTTTATTTTGGTAGTGACTTTGAACAAATGTTGATAACAATGGAATTTGCTAAAATACAAACCTGCTTTAAATTAAACAAGCATTGAATCTTGGAAAAACCAATTACATGTTGTTTAGTAATACAAAAAAGAATATGGATTTTTTCTAAAAATTGATGAGTGGAAGTAAAGAGAGTAAATGAGGTGAAGTTTTTGGGTGTTGTAATTGAGGAAAAACTATCGTGGAAACAGCACATTAATTCGGTAAAAAGTAAGTTAGCCAGATCTACTGCAGTACTGTATAAAGTTAAAAGATTTTTTTTTGAATGAAACGGGTTTGCTTTTGTTTTTTTAAATAAAGGGGCAGATAATATAAGATTATTTCTTCTCTCTGCCACCTTTCATTTTATGTCGTTTACATTCTACACTGTATGTTTAAACATTGTGTTGTGAGTATACAGTATTTGGGTAAAAAGGGGCAGAGATTATAAGATTATTCTTCATCTGCTGCCTTTCATTTAATTTTGAATGTATGTGTTTTTTGAGTTGTTGACTTGATTTTAACTAAATGAATAAATTTCAATAAATAAAAAATAAACAAAATAAATATTTGGTACTGGAAACTGGGAGTTGGAGAAAAATCTTGTCTGCAGTGTTAAGTATTCCACCTCCATCCCCCCAAAAGAAATGTAACCAATGCTGTTAGGTCTTTGAAATCTGTAGCAAATCAAAAGTATGGAAAATATAAGTATCCAAGGTATTTTAGAAGATTTCACTCACATTATAGAGAAGGAATGGACAATAATTTGTTTCCACATGGCCTTTTTGTTTTAAACTAAAACAATCAAAGAGCCATACATTGAATGTTATTTCAGAAAGTTGTGTTTGGAAACATGTTTAGGGCTTTTTTTTCTTCTATAAACAAAGAAATAATCTCTTGTATTATCAATCATACCATATTACCATACCATACCACTTTATTTATAAAGCACTTTAAACAGTGACAGTGCACATCAAAGTGCTGTACAGGGACAGACAGACCAAGCACACAGCAACAAACTACATAACAGGAAACTGAACATAGAAACAAACAAACAAAAATAATAGCATTAATTAAATATTATATTGAATATTAAAACTGACACTTGACAAAATATGAATCTGTCAGATCAAAATAAAAGATGCATAATAAATAAAACATTTTCTCCGTTTTGTGCATTTCCCAGTTTGCTCAAACCCCGATAACACTAGATGCGTATTTTAATCCAAAAAACATTAAACACCCCGGCTGTCTAAATTTAGTATTTTCAGTCAAGCTACTGATTCATTTGAAACATGTTGAGATTTGTACTCATTTTTTTATTTTTAAAGGCATTTTCATTTCATTTAAGCTACAAAATGTAGGTCCTGGGACTGAATAAAACACAGCGTGGGACTTTTCTGCTTGGAGTTTGGATTTTCTTCTGGGCACTCCAGTTTCCTGCTACAGGCAACTTACGAGTTGAACTGGAGACTCTGGATTGGCTCTACAGTGAAGTGAGTGCATGACTGGTTGATTGTCTGTATGTGGCTCCGAAGAGGACCAAGTGGACGTCAAAAACTGACCTGGGACTGTCCAAAAGCCACATTTAACTCATGTGAACTACAGAGAGTCGAATGCCTAAGGAACAAAACGCACTGCAGTGATTAGCGTTGCACCAGGTGAGTCATTCCTACCTCATAGATGTGATACAGGTTGGATCCTTCATCGGGCCAGTAATGGTAGCACTGCTTCACCCCGTTTTCCACCAGAGGCGTCAACATAACGATGACCACACAGCCATTCTCCCAAACCATCTGAAAACACAATATAAAGTAAATGATGTTTGCGATTTAATGACAATTTATTTAACTGTATTTTCCTAACTGCTATGAGCAGAGGAACATACCTTCTGAAGCTCTCCATGTTCGTGCTGCTGTTCGAAGTATTGCTCTTAAGCTACGAGAGCTTAGTGTATTTTTATTAATGTTTTTCTTAGTTCACATCGTAGATCTTATTACTGATTTTCTTTTACATTCTAATACTTCTGTTGGATGTAACTGGGACCCTGTGTACACAATTTCGTTCCATCACATGTACCACATGTAATGGAACCATAAATAACCTTGAATCCAAAGCAGAGTGTGATTTTTTTTTTGTTCAGATGAAAGAGGAGTTTGAAGACCTGTCTGTTTATTTCAACTGCTGTGTGGAAAAGCTTTGTGACCCTAATTATCACTGTCAATGAAGAGCAATGAGTTGCCAGTACGGCAAGCCAAGTAGGTCATAAACTGAAGGACTTGAAACTGAATAAGGCAAGCCATTGCTGTATTTTTTTTAGTAATCCTGATATGAAGTGTCATTTAAAAAAAAAAACTAGCACTCAAGCAGCTGAGACGCCAGGTGTGTTTTTAAAGTTTTTTTTGGGTTCTTAACAATTAATGAAAATAAAAGTTGGTTTAAAATTAGTAATTTTACAAGTTTTCATATAACTTTAGTACTGTATTTTCCGGACTATAGGTCACACCGGAATATAGGTCGTTTTGTCCAATTATTGTCAAAAAATATGAAAAATCCATAAACGGGTTGCACCTTAATATAGATCACACCTACGTCACCGCCGACGTAACGCGTCATCCACCGCTGATGTGACGCGTCACCGCTGAGACAACCCGGAAATGAGAACCGAGTGTTTAGCTCTGTTGCAAATGTCTGCCACAGGAGCGCACAGCAAGGTTTTTAAGAAGATTAACACGGTAAAAACAATTATTTGTTTGCTAAAAATTATAGCTGACATTATAGCACAAGGGTTCCTGAGCTTAACCGTTCCTTAATAAATTCACGAAATGGTCAAATCAGCTGGATTTAAATTGTTTCGGTTTGACGTCTTCCAAACGGTCGCGTGTACTGCGAAAATAAATTATAAACAGTGGTGGGCACATGAACGCTAGAGAGCGCTAAAGCGCTAATCCGCTTACAGTGGACCTAAACTTTTTGTCAGCGTTTTTGTGGTTTGACTAACTTTTATAATTCATAAGCGGATTTGTGCTATTTTTATTTAAAATGCAGTACCGCTAATAACTAATTATCTATCAGTAAAAACCAATAAACTTATTTACAACTTGTTTTACCTTTTTCCCCACCGTAAAGAGCAGAGAGGAGGAGGGTTGGAGGGGGGAGGGAGCAGAGCGGAGAACAGACTCGGATCTACCATGTAGCGTAAATGATGCCGTTGCCTGGGGATCCCAATCAGCATGGGGCCCCGGCCCCGCCGCGCCCCGGCCAGTCACCTACATCCCTAACATTGATCCTGCTTGTTAATGTACATTTAACATAAAAATAATTATAGTTACGATGAAAACGATCATTAAATACGCAATAAAAAAACGGTCGATTTCTTTATCCCCCTACTAAAAATGGACTATTCCATCTTGACATCTTCCGGGTCAGAGGTGAACTCAGGGGCTAATTCTGTGGCTAGCTGTTTGTGCTGGGTACTTGGATAAATCCGCAGAGAACCCCGCTGTTTCAAGCCAAATTAACGCGGCCGGAGGATTTTATTGTGTGTTTTGTGTCGACCATTCGACGGTGAGTCGTTAGTTTTATGTATTTGGGTTACTTTTATGTATAAATGCGGTGGCGACACACCCGTGTATTTGAGATTTAAACGTGGTTTTAGGGATTAAAAGATCATTCTATTTTTTGTTAATTTCGTGGCCGAATAGAATATATGTACGTAAAGTATTAAATAAATCCTTTGATTTTTGTAATTTCATCCTTTTAGGATCATTTTTGTTACTTTTCAGTTGGCAGTGTAGTGCAAATATTGATAACGCTGCCGGCTATATATAAATATATATATATATATATAATATATAAATATATAAATAGCGGATTAGATTAGCTTCCCCTAATTTTCATAAGACATTTGTGCTTTTGAAATTGTGGACCTAAAAAAATTAATAAGCGTTTTAGAAATTGTGGAACTAATTTTTTAATTAGCAGTGCCAAGCTTTGCTACCTATAGAAGCTAACTCTGTGTCCAGGTGGTTGGTTGTGCTGGGTTACTAATGGATAAATCCACAGAGAACCCCGCTGTTTCAAGCCAAATTAACGTGGCCAGAGGATTTTATTGTGTGTTTTGTGTCGACCATTCGACGGTGAGTCGTTAGTTTTATGTATTTGGGTTACTTTTATGTATAAATGCGGTGGCGACACACCCGTGTATTTGAGATTTAAAAGTGGTTTTAGGGATTAAAAGATCATTCTATTTTTTGTTAATTTCGTGGCCGAATAGAATATATGTACGTAAAGTATTAAATAAATCCTTTGATTTTTGTAATTTCATCCTTTTAGGATCATTTTTGTTACTTTTCAGTTGGCAGTGTAGTGCAAATATTGCATAACGCTGCCGGCTATATATAAATATATATATATATATATATATATATATATATATAATATATACATATATATATATATATATATATATATATATATATATATATATATATATATATAATATATATATATATATATACCATACCATACCATACCATTTTATTTATAAAGCACTTTAAACAGGAACAAGTCCACACCAAAGTGCTGGACAAACAAACACGCAACAGGCAACACATACAATGAAGTACAACACGAAAAACATAAAAACATTGCAGATCATAAATCAAACGATCCAGTACACATCAGCTGGCATTGAAAGCGATGGAGTAGTAGTGAGTTTTTAACCGGGATTTGAAAACCGAGAGGGAGGGGGCCTGTTTGATGAGCAGCGGTAACTCGTTCCAGAGTCTTGGTCCTGCTACAGAGAACGCTCTGTCACCCCTGCGCTTAAGGCGAGTTTCTGGAACTATTAAGAGTACCTGATCCTCTGACCTCAAAGCACGTGGAGGGACATATGGGTGTATCAGATCCGAGAGATAGGCGGGGGCGAGACTGTTCAGCGATTTGTAGACATACATGAGAATTTTGAATTGGATTCGAAGATGAACCGGTAGCCAGTGAAGGGAGGCCAAGACTGGTGTAATGTGCTCTCTTTTGCGTGTGCTGGTTAAAAATCGGGCAGCTGCGTTCTGAACCAGTTGTAATCGTGCAATGGTGGCTTGACTGACGCCAAACAGAAGTGAATTGCAGTAATCAAGCCTAGATGTAATGAATGCGTGAATCACTGTCTCCAGGTTGTTTTTGGATAATATGGGCTTCAGCTTAGACAGACGCCTCAGCTGGAAAAAACAGGATTTGACATCATGTTTACATGACTGTTGAGTTTCATGGAAGGATCCATTATCACTCCCAGATTTTTGACTTTTTGTTTTTCGGACAGGGGTAGAGCAGACAGGTCAATGCAGTGGTTTGAGGTTGTGTCATTGGGAAGGAACAATATGGCTTCAGACTTCTTATCATTGAAGCTTAAGAAATTTAAAGCCATCCAGTCCCTGATGTCAGCCAGGCAGTCGAGCAGAGGTTGAATAGAGCCTGTACCATTTTGTCTTAGGGGGAAGTAGATTTGACAGTATATATATATATATATACTGTATATATATATATATATATGTGTGTATATATATATATATATATATATATATATATATATAATATATAAATATATAAATAGCGGATTAGATTAGCTTCCCCTGATTTTCATAAGACATTTGTGCTTTTGAAATTTTGGACCTAAAAAAAATTAATAAGCGTTTTGGAAATTGTAGAACTAATTTTTGGATTAGCGTTGCCCAGCACTGATTATAAATAAATCTCAAATGTATCATACAGGTCAACAGTTTGTAAATGAAACCCATATAATTACACTATGTGAGCAGAAAAAATATCCGCCGAGTGGTTTTTTAGCTATTTGCTAAAATATACATGGAAATAAAACGGAAGCTAACACGAGACGATTCCGTCTCTAAAACAACAAATAAAAAAATGAA
The DNA here is from genome assembly GCA_038048925.1 of Garcialebias charrua. Lineage (NCBI taxonomy): Eukaryota > Metazoa > Chordata > Actinopteri > Cyprinodontiformes > Rivulidae > Garcialebias > Garcialebias charrua. The sequence goes on along the minus strand of JBBPBX010015657.1, from coordinate 29,580 downwards.
TGTTATCTAAAATGTCTCATACAGGCCAACAGTTCTCTCTATAGGTCGCAGGGCATGCAAATTAGGCAAAAAACCACAACCTATAGTCCGAAAAATACGGTATTTACTTTCACATTATAATACAACATATGTTTTCTAAAAAAAAAAAAAAGATTGTATGGACTGTTTCCTTATTGTCTATTATTCAAACATTGATTCAGCTATAGATGTAATAAAGATATTTTTTTCAATGTTAAATACAAGTTATAAAAAAGTCTTCATTGAGGGTCCCATTTGTGTGTTCTGTTAAGCTGCTCATATGTGTTTGAGAACAGATTAGTCCTCATGTAGAAATTTTTAGAAAGTTATTTGTATTTGTACTGAAAAGCTTTAATGTCTTCCACCTCTGACGTGTAGTTCTTACCACGAAGCAGCAGAAGATCAGACTCATTTGAAAATGAGAAAGAATCAAATTAGGTGACAGCTTTCTTCATTGTTTGTTAATTTACTTTCCTTTTTGATCAATCCTATACTGTAATTAGGGTCAGCTTGTCATGCTTTCTTAAGCTTAGACTACTAGAGGACAAACTGACCTCTTTTCCTTAAATAAATTGTTAAAATTGAACAGTTTTCATTTGATACTATCTTAACATGCGATTCTTGACCTGCCATTGTGTATCTGTTCCTACCAAACCCAGCCGGTCGAAGCAGATGGCTGCTTGTCCTGAGCCTGGTTCTGGTAAAGGTTTCTTCCTCATGAGGGAGTTTTTTCTTTCCACTGTCACCTTCATGCTTGTTCAAGATGAGAGTTCTGTGATGGAGTTAAACTCAAAGCAGTCTGCTCCTCAGATAAATAATGTTAAATTATTATTTTTATATATGAATGTTTCTGTTCAGTGCTATGAGACGACTTCTGTTGTGACGTGGCGCTGTATAACTAAACTGAATTGAATTCTTGTACATCTCAGGCTGAATGTTTAGATGTTTTTCATGATAAAAGTGGAAATAAATTTGCAGAAACCAGTGTTTCCCCTAGTTAATTGTTGTCGTTGTTCTTTGCCAAAATCATGCTTCTCTTGTAAATGAGTCCTCGAGGCTCATTGAGACTAACCTGTATAAATAAAAGTTGAATTGAATATTTGATATTCAATATCAATATGGACACATTTAGTGTGACATTCTTCACCTTGTACCTGATTTCTAATCAAACTGTAATCACTGTGTAAATGATAGATTTTATTAGATCTGACAGGCTCCATCCATCCATCCATCCACCTATCATCTTCTGTTTTTTCCGAAGTTGGGTCCCGGGGATAGAAAATTGAGCAAGGAGGTCCAGACATCTCTTTCCACAGCCACCTCTTCCAGCTCTTCTGGGAGGATTCCAAGATGTTCTACTCCGAGTTTCTCCAACATTACTGAACTTCTCACTCTACCTCTAAAGGAGAGTCCAGCTACTCTGCAGAGAAAACCAATTTCAACTGCCTGTGTCTACAATCTCATTCTTTCTGTCACATTCCAGAGCTTGTAACCATAGGTGAGGGTAGGAACATAGACAGATGGGTAAACAGCGAGCTTTGCCTTACAGCTCATCTCCCTCTTCACCACAATGGACCGGTACAGAGTCTGCAATACTGCAGACACTGCACCAATCCGTCTGTCAGTCTCACGCTCCAGTCTTCCCTCACTCTTGAACAAACCCCAAGATCCATGACCCAAGAGACAGCTTCTGTAAGCCAGGGTCAGAGCACCAAGGCCCCTGCTTTCTGCCACTGCCCATGGCATCATGCACCCGACCCGTATGGCCCCTCCTGCAGGTGGTGGACCCACAGGAAGGCAAACCTAGATTACTCGTTTGGGCTGAGCCAGACCAGGCCCTATGGGAAGACATCCGGTGCAGGTGTTACATGCCCTAGGCATGTCATCTTTATTTAGGTCAGAGGGACGGGTTATTTAAAAGTTTTGAGTGGCTAATTGACTGCAGTTGTTGTTTAATTAAAAGCATGCTGTAGGTGGGGTGGTTGCTCCCTCTATATTAGCTCCGCAGTAGCAGAGAGGGAGGAGCCATGGTCGAATGAAGAGATCCGAAGCAGCAGCTGCTGAGAGCCATAGCCGAAAGAAGCCAAAGAAAGCCGAAGAAGAAATTGTGAGCAGCCAAAGAAGAAACTGTGAGAAGCCGAAGGAAACAGCTAAAGAAGAAACAGTGAGAAGCCGAAGGAAACAGCCGAAGAAGAAACTGTGAGAAGCCGATGGAAACAGCCGACGAAGAAACCGTGAGAAGCCGAAAGAAATAGCCAAATGAAGAAGCCGTGAGAACCGAAGAAGTCGTGAGAGCCAAAGAGGAAGAGCAGGGAGGACCTGTTGTGTGGCTGTTAAGCTGGACCGACCTGGTGAGACCGATAGCCACGTTTTCGCTTTTTGTTTACATTAGGTGGGGGCTTGAATGTCGTCCAGTACTGCCAGGTGCTTCGACGGCTCCGTATGGAGTTGGCCGCATGTGGTATCTGTTTATTTATTTAAATTGGCTCACCAGGTCCGCCTTTCTTTTAATTACTTTTTCTGTGGACACGAAGATGCTGAGAGCCTAAAATAAACTCTTTTTTTACCATCCTTTCTATGTCTCCTGTCCCTCTATGGTACGTGCCTTCGGGTCGTAACAGCAGGCACTCACCAACAAGCCTGGCTCCAGGGAGGGGCCCTGGTATCCCACATCTGGGCAAGGGACACTGAGCTTCTTGTTTGTTTCTGTCCACAAGAGTCTTTGACATGCTTAACAAAGCAAATGGCTTTTGTAACACTAAGTTCTTTAACAAACTTACAAGGTTGATGGAAATGTCACGAAATTAGTCATTTCTTCAGAGAGAGAGAGTCGTGTTCATGAAGAGCTTGACATGGAACAAGATCTCATATGAAGGTGTCAACACCTTTGAAAAACTGTGAACAGAACTCTGACGTGTCTTCACTCACCTGGATACTACTTCATAATGAGTTCCAGTTTTCTGCAGCCTGTCATCCTGGAAGGACCGAGGCTTCTGGTGTGAAGGAAAAGTCTGAGTAAGGTGTGCTCTCAAAGTTTGGTTAGAAGCTCCAAGGAAATTAGGCATCGTGAGAAGTAATTACTGTTTCTGTAAAGTCTCTTGTCTCTCTCGTCTGGGTCATCAGACAGCCAGAGTTGGCGCTTGCTTGTATTTTTTCCTGATGGCAGTCATATCCTCACAGCTGGGCAGGCGCCCCCGCACAGGAGATCCGTTCCACTCTGATCAGAGGTAACAGCCAGCTGTTAATGAGAGCTATAAAACATGGCCGCTCTCACATCGTTGGCTCGGGTAATCAAGACGGCTCCACGTGCACCACAACTCGGTGGAGACTCAACTGA
>JBBPBX010015657.1:4050-25611 GCA_038048925.1 Garcialebias charrua | reverse complement strand
CCAGAATGAGAAGCCTGAGACACAAACACACGTGTCACTCCATCCACACTTCAACATGACGAGAACACAACAACGTGAAGTCACGTCCTCTGGATGGATAAAAAATATATTAAATAAAAACTTGTTCAAACAGACTTCTTCAGTGTGAGGAGCTGCAACAAACTTAGTCTTATAAATAGCACCTCCTCACAGTGGATCAAGCAGTTTGCTGCTGACAGCCAGAACCAGCTGCTCACATGATAAAGGACCACCAGACACAACTGATGGTTAGTGCTCTGATTGTTATTCACAGAGGGCTGATGACACTCGCAGTTGGACACGGAGGCTCCGCCCCCGTTTAATGGACAGGTTCCTTCACTCCTCTCTCAAACCATCGCTCCTCTCCATCAAGAATAAACCAGTTTGAAGAGGACCAGACTTAACGGTGTTAGTTTTCGACCTGGGTGCATCAGGATATGATCAGTGGAACTCACAGGGAGGGGCCCGGGGCCGTCAGGAGCCTCTGCAGGCCGCTCTGCCCGCCAGGTGCGTTCAGCTTGTCAGCCAGAAGAGGGAAAATGGAGTGGGAGCTCCGCAGACTCATGCAGTTCACCATAACAGTCTGCACTGAGGACAGCTCCATCTGATGGGACGAGAGATCAAAGAGAACACCAGTGAGATCAAAGACAACACCAGTGAGATCAAAGACAACACCAGTGAGATCAAAGACAACACCAGTGAGATCAAAGACAACACCAGTGAGATCAAAGACAACACCAGTGAGATCAAAGCACAACAGATCACACACCCCACACACACACACACAGGTTGTAAAGCCTGGACCCACCTTCATGTCCTGCAGCACACAGTTCAGGCAGGCCGTCTTCCCAGTCCCCGGGGCTCCTGAGATGTACAGGCACCCAGGGACACGCTGCAGCACCCTGTCCTGCAGGAAGGAGCGGACGCACGCCTGCTCCGCCTCCCTGCACAGGAGACGCTCGGGCCCGGCGGTGTGGAGGACCTGCTTCACGCTCTGGAGCCCGGACTCTGAGGGAACGTGAACGCTGCAGGTTAGTGACATCACAACGACTGGACAAGACAAGAAGAACCATCAAGCTCTTACTTTCTGAAAACAGTCGTGCAGCTGGTGGCGTCTTCAGCCGGGTCTGGCTGACTGGACTTCCACTGAGGGGTTCTGGTCTTCTCGGGGACGACTTGGGGGTTGAAGAGTTTGATGTTGGGCGGAGCGAGGTCGGGGAGTTCTCGTCAAAGCCCAGTTTCCTCTGCGAGTTCTGAGCGGCTTTGTTCTTCTTGGGGGGGGAACAGTGCGGGGCGGCGCTCAGGTTGCAGCCGTTCTCATCACCTTCAACAACAGAACCAGAACCGCTGAGCTGCTGGACACCTCGTCAGGTCCAACAAGGGTTGTCCCCTTGTTTCAACTAGAGCTTTAACAGAGTACCAGAGTACTCGACAGATCGAGTCCTAAAACTTCTATCGAGGTCTTTTTGTCCTTCTCAAGTACTCGTACTGACGTCATTACGTCGCCCTGATGTCACACGATCCGCACCGAGCTAGTAGACGCTACCAAATGGATTCCTCTGTGCGCACGGATGTATGGAGCAGGCCAAGTCTTGTCAAAAAGGTAAAAATGTGTTGTGTTTTATTATTATGAAACATTTTATAATTTTATAGAATGCTTTGCTGCTCATTGAATCAACTTCTGTCACCACCGTAGATTGTGACAGGAGGGGGCGGTGTTGGATTGCAGGTCACATACAACACGCCAAAACAGCTTCCTCTCTTGTTTCACAAACAAAAAGCAACAAATATTCATCTCTCTATTAAAAACCTATAAACACATTAATCTCTAAAAGTAAACCTAAATTGCACAGCACTGCAGGCGGTGGTGCGGTGTGGCCCCATTTGTTTTTCAGTTTCGGTTTGGGCGCCGCACGGTACTTTCACTTTTAATATTAATAATAATAACTAATAGTTTTGTTTTTCCTGTGACTTATCTGCAGTATGATAAATGATAGGAGCATAATAAATGCTCCCAATGTTTTGTTGGTCTTTTTATGTTGTTGTAAATAATGAAGTTATGCATTTTTATATATTTATTTATTTTGCATCTTAAGAGCCTATGACATCATCAACTACTCGAGTACTACTCGAGTTTTAAAATTATGTACTCGTTCAACCCCTAGTTTGAACTCACCTGTGCGTTTCCGTGGGCTGAGGGGGAGTCGGGTCTCGGGAGCAGGTGGTGTCTGACCTGCAGGGCGTCTGCGTGACAGAGGAGTCAGACGAGCGCCCGGCTGCTCTGGAGACGCAGGAGGCTCCGGGAGGCACCTCCATGTCTGAGGAACAGCAAGGTCTGGTGGGCGTCTGGGGGACAGGGGTCCGACCCGGGTCAGGGGAGCCGGCTGGGGCTCTGGCTTGGCTGGTGATGAAGGTGGAGCGTTTTGGGGTTTGGGTGTCTTGACGCGGGTCGATGCTCGGCAGGATCTGCGTCGTGGAAACTGCAGCGTGGCCTGAACGTGGCCCTGGGAGCGGGTGCTGGGCATGCTGGGTCCTCTGGAGGAAAAACTGGTACAGAACCATTAAATGAGTGTGTGCACGCTCAGATGGGACCGACGTGATGGAGTGAAGACTCAACACAATCTGCAGCTTCCTTATATACATTTTACTAATTGTGTTTTTTATGTGTGAATGTTTGTGTCCAGTGCCCTGATCAGTTGAGACTTGAGCTACAGTGTAGAAATAAACTGAATTAATTTGAATGGTAAATGGACTGTACCTATACAGTATATAATGAGAGGTTCAGTGTCTTGCCCAGAGGCACTTCAGCATGTGACATGTGACTGCTGGATTCGAACCCCCAGCTCTTGCATTGGAGGACGACTGCTCTAACAGAGAACTACAAGAATCAAAATGGTGTAAATGTTTTAAAGCTGTACAAACACCTGACATACAAGCCCAAAACCAGAAAAGTTGGCACGTTGTGGAAATCGCAAATAAAAACAGAATACAATGACTTGCAAATCTTTTTCAACCTATATTCAATTGAACACACTGCAAAGACCACATACTTAACGTTCGAACTGGTAAACTTTGTTATTTTTTGCAATTATTAGCTCATTTGGAATTTGATGCCTGCAACATGTTTCAAAAAAGCTGGCACAAGTGACAAAGAAGACAGAGAAATTTGAGGAATGCTCATCAAACACTTATTTGGAATATCCCACAGGTGAACATGCAAATTGGGAACAGGTGGGTGCCATGATTGGGTATAAAAGCAGCTTCCTTGACATGCTCAGTCATCCACATAGAAGGATGGGGCGAGGGTCACCACTCTGTGAACAAATGCGTGGGCAAATTGTCGAACAGTTCAAGAACAACTTTTCTCAACGAGCTATTGCAAGGAATTTAGGAATTTCACCATCTACGGTCCGTAATATCATCAAAAGGTTCAGAGAATCTGGAGAAATCACTACACGTAAGGGGCAAGGCCGAAAACCAACATTGAATGCCCGTGACCTTCGATCCCTCAGGCGGTACTGCATCAAAAACCGACATCAGTGTGTAAAAGATATCACCACATGGGCTCAGGAATACTTCAGAAAACCACTGTCAGTAACTACAGTTCGTCGCTACATCTGTAAGTGCAAGTTAAAGCTCTACTATGCAAAGCAAAAGCCATTCATCAACAAGATCCAGAAACGCCGCCGGCTTTGCTGGGCCCGAGCTCATCTGAGATGGACTGATGCAAAGTGGAAAAGTGTTCTGTGGTCTGATGAGTCCACATTTCAAATTGTCTTTGGAAACTGTGGACGTCGTGTCTTACGGACCAAAGAGGAAAAGAACCATCAGGACTGTTATAGGCGCAAAGTTCAAAAGCCAGCATCTGTGATGGTATGGGGGTGCATTAGTGCCCAAGGCATGGGTAACTTACACATCTGTGAAGGCACCATTAATGCTGAAAGGTACATACAGGTTTTGGAGCAACATATGCTGCCATCCAAGCGACGTCTTTTTCATGGACGCCCCAGCTTATTTCAGCAAGACAATGCCAAGCCACATTCTGCACGTGTTACAACAGCGTGGCTTCGTAGCAAAAGAGTGCGGGTCCTCCCCTGGCCTGCCTGCAGTCCAGACCTGTCCCCCATTGAAAATGTGTGGCGCATTATGAAACGTAAAATACGACAACGGAGACCCCGGACTGTTGAACAACTTAAGCTGTACATCAAGCAAGAATGGGGAAGAATTCCACCTGAAAAGCTTCAAAAATTGGTCTCCTCAGTTCCCAAACGTTTACTGAGTGTTGTTAAAAGGAAAGGCGATGTAACACAGTGGTAAATATGTCCCTGTGCCAACTTTTTTGCAATGTGTTGCTGCCATTGAATTCTAAGTTAATGGTTATTTGCAAAACAAAATAAAGTTTCTCCGTTCGAACATTAAATATATTGTCTTTGCATTCTATTCAGTTGAATATGGGTTGAAAAAGATTTGCAAGTCATTGTATTCTGTTTTTATTTGCGATTTGCACAACGTGCCAACTTTTCCGGTTTTGGGCTTGTACATAATCTACATGAAAACATTGTTTTTATCAACATGTCTGCAGTTTGGTCTCAACATGAACTGCTCAGACTCAGTCAGTTTGTTGGGGTAGTAGCTGAGAGTCATCCACAACCTGCTGCTCACGAGCATCTCACTTTACAGAAGCACACCTACAACCTTTTCACAGAAACTGAGTTAAAAAGCAGACAGTTAGTTAGCAGCTAACTTTAGCAACAGGAAACAAAGTGTCCTCTCATGTTGGCGCCAAGGAGGCGTCGAGACAAAAACACGAACAATCCGACAGCGACCTGACTTAAACACATCTGTTTAACAAATATAATACAACATACTGTAAGAAAGTCTTGTACATGTAACTAAACTTTAGTAGTTAAACTCACCAACACGACGCGCGCTCAGTCAGTGACAACAAGCAAACCCCGCGACTTTTCGCACTTCCGGCCCTAAATGAAGCACTTCCGGTGTTGTACTCACACACAGCAGCTGGACGCAGTTTGTCTGAAGTCAAAAGAACTCTTCTCTGTTCACAACAGAAGAAGAACTTCACCTCCTCAAACCTCACGGACTTCTCTCTGACTGAACTCAAACTAGCGCGTAGCGCCAAACTGTCCGGGTCCTCCTCGCCAGCTGTTGCGCACGCTGCTCTCTGATTGGTCCGCTGTTGAGCATGCTGCTCTCTGATTGGTCCGCGCTCCAGCTCCTGCGACGCCCATTGGCCCGATGCAGGAAACGGATGTGACGTCAGTTTTATGACACCCGCAAACAGCCCGGTGGCGGGAGTTTGATTTAGGCACAATTCTGGCAGATACTGTTAAACATAAACTTTTTTATTTATTTATTCATTTATTTATTTATTGTGTCGTCTTAAATGAATAATTCTATTTTTATTTCTAGTAGAAGTTATTTTTCCTAGAATAACCGCATGTTTTCTTACCATTATGTTCTATTTTGAACAAAGTTAAAAAGTGTCTCCAGATAATCAGGTTAAGGTACTTTGTATTCAAATTAAGACTGAATTTAGGGACTTGTTGTCCTAAAAGTAATGGAATAGAAACAGGGAATGTTAAAAGTAATGTAATCACTGAAGAAAAAGCCTTAAGTGAAATTCTTTTGTGAAATAATCCAAACAAAAATAACATTCTTAGGATAGCCTACAATACATTAAAAAAAAACAACTTTGTTTGAAATGCTCCATCACAGCAACAAAGGCACATTGGCTTTTGTCTTTACCTTTATCGTTAACAAAAAAATAAAAAGCAAAAACAAGCAAACAACAGTTACAAATTCTGAACTTTGCATCTCTTTTCTGAACTGTGTTTTTACATTTCTGCACCGTGTGAGAATAATGAGTGCAGAGGGGCCGACGGGGACGGCCTCTGTGAGAAGCTGATCTTGTGAGGCGCTACATGTATCACTCATGTCGAAGCCACAAAATAATGCTTTGTTGTTACTGTCATCAGCCCAAAAACACAGAAATAAAAATAAAAAAAACTTAAATTGCATAAACTTAAATTGTGCAAAATGTGAAAACAGGAGTATTCTCTAAGGACCCGTTGATGAGTTTAGGAGTTAATCTTGATGATCTGCTGCCATTCTGGCAGTATCTATTATTAACCTTTATTTAACCAGGCAAATCCCATTGAGATCACAGATCTCTTTTGCAAGGGAGGCCTGGGCCTGAAGGCAACATGCATGTTTTTGTTCCAAGTATCTAAGAACTCCCAGGATGCAACAGGAAGGTCTTCACAAAATTAATCTCATCCTGTCAGCATAGACTGTGCAGAGGCTGGTGGTCATTCAGTGTTATTTAGTTTAGTGGTTAGAGATGTGAGGGGCAAAAATCTACTTATCTCATAAAATAATAATTTTATTGTGTCTTGTCATCAATGGATGAAAGACCACATGAAGCAGCAAACAATGACAACAACAACTGCATCCGATTCATCCGTCACAACCAAACTGCTGAAAGATGTGGAGAAACAAAGAATATGAAGAAGCAAAGTAAAGTTTGATATCAAATAAATAAATCAGTCCGTTGTTGTTCAAAAGCTAGTTAAAAAAAACTACAGCTTCAGAGCAACAAGAAGTAACCTGACCAACAGCTCTCCTTGTGTGAATACAGCACGCTCTGCTCACCTCGAGCATCCTAACACCCCCACCCCGGTTGACAACAGCCGACACTTACGTAGCGCTAAGATATCATGCCACACAGAGGTGCATTTATCTGTTAGCACAATATCTCACAAACCACTGTAAAAACTTTAATGAAACTCTCAGTATGTAACCATTGGATGTACATCTACAACTGATTAGCTTTTACAGTCAACCTGCTGGTGAAGATTCTCAGTCATCCAGGAAATCAAAAAACTTTCAATACAGAAACAACTGGACTTTATTTGTAACAGAAGACGTTTCGCTCTTCATCCTAGGAGCTTTCTCAATTCAGAGCAGAGAGTGTGGTTCAGGTTTTAAAGGCTGAGAATAATAATAATAATAATAATAATAATAATAATAATAATAATAATAATAATAATAATAATTTTATTTAAAAGCACCTTTCAGGACACTTCACAGCAAGAAACATATCACAGAGATTGTGTAAAAACAAACAAACACAGTTCAAACATCAGCAGGAACAAATTGAAATATAAAATAAATAAAGAATATAAAATACTAAAGAGTATAAAATACATTTAGTAAAGTTAATCAGAGTCAGAGAGTCAGAGAGTCTTCATTGTCATTTGCACCGCATGTGGTACATGTGATGAAACGAGATTATGTACACGGGGTCCCAGTTACATCCAACAACAAATGCAAGAGAAAAACAGTAATAACATCTAGAATTAACTAAGAGAAACATCAACTAGTAATACACTAAGCCCTAATGTAGTGGAAAAACATCATTATAAACAGCAGCACGAACATGAGTCTGTATGAGCAGATGGTCACAGATGAACACAGCAACAAGAAAACAGATCAGCATCAGCATGATGTGATATTTTGCAGTGTTTATTCTCATTATTTATTTATTCATGAGTCTAACAGCCTCAGGGTAGAAGCTGTTCCTCAGTCTAGTGGTTCTACATTTGATGCTCCTCAACCTCCGTCCTGAGGGGAGTGGGGCAAAGAGTGAGTGTGCTGGGTGAGTGAGGTCTTTCATGATGCAGGTGGCTCTTTTCCTGCATCTGGAGGTGTAAATGTCTGTGATGGTGGGGAGACTGACTCCAACAGACTTCTGTGCAGCCTTCACCACTCTCTGTAGAGCTTTCCTCTCTTCAACTGTGCAGCCTCCATGCCACACGTTGATGCTGGAGCACAGGACGCTCTCCACTGCACACCTGTAGAACGAGGTGAGAACTGGGCTGCTCAGACCAGCACGTCTCAGCCGTCTGAGGAAGTAGAGTCTCTGATGACCTTTCTTGATCAGGCTGGTGGTGTTGTTGCTCCAGCTGAGGTTATCATTCAAGTGTACACCCAAGTATTTGTAGCTGGAGACCACTTCCACCACAGATCCACCTATGTTCAGTGGGGCGTGGGTGTGTTTGTTCCTTCTGAAGTCCACAATCATCTCCTTTGTCTTCTTCACATTCATGTGAAGATTATTCTCTTTGCACCAGCTCTCCAGGTGTTCCACCTCCTGTCTGTAGCTGGACTCATCATTGTTTGTGATGCATCCCACCACCGCTGTATCATCTGCAAACTTAACAATATGACAGCCTGGATGTGTGGCTGTACAATCATATGTGAGCAGAGTGAACAGAAGAGGGCTCAGCACACATCCTTGGGGAGAGCCAGTGCTGAGGGTTATGGTGGAGGAGGAGAAGTTGTGGATCTTCACGGACTGTGGTCTGTTTGTTAAGAAGTCTAGTACCCAGTTACAAATGGAGGGGCTTAGTCCAAGTGTGGATAGTTTGTCTATCAGAGTTTGGGGGATCATGGTGTTGAAGGCAGATGTGAAGTCCACAAAGAGCATGCGCACGTATGAGTCCTTCTGATCCAGGTGAGTGAGAGCAGTGTGGACCAAAGAGGAGATGGCGTCCTCTGTTGATCGGTTCTCGCGGTATGCATATTGATGAGGGTCCTCGTTGATGTTGACGGTTGTCTTGATGTGGGACATGACCAGTTTCTCAAAACATTTAGCGACTATCGGGGTGAGGGCCACTGGTCTATAGTCATTCAGACCAGTCACTGTGGAGCTCTTTGGGACTGGGATGATGGTCGCGGTCTTCAGGCAGGTGGGAACTGACTCCAGTGCAAGTGAGGTGGTGAAGATGTCAGCCAGCACCTCACAGAGCTGGTCCGCACATTCCTTCAGAACTTTCCCTGGGATGTTGTCTGGTCCGGTTGCTTTATGAGGGTTGATCCTTCTGAGACTGCCTCTCACTTCTGCTGCGGTCACTCTGAGATGCTCTTCATCTGGTGATGAGGTGAGTCTGGTGCTAGCTGGTCTGTTTGGATCTTCAAAACGTGCATAAAACTTATTGAGGGCATCAGGCAGAGATGGGTCCCTGGGGCATTGTTTGCTCTTGCCTTTGTAATCTGTTATGCATTTGATGCCCTTCCACATGCTCCGTGGGTCTTGTGAGGTGAACTGTCCCTCGATCCTCTGTGCATACGTGGCCTTGGCCTTCTTAATGCCATCAACCAGTTCTTTCCTGCTCTTTCTCAGCTCCTCTGTATCTCCGGACTTGAATGCAGTGTCCCTGGCTGCTAGCAGGGTGCGGACTTCTTTATTTAACCAGGGTTTTTCGTTGGGGTAACATTTAACATATTTTTTTATGGATACATTTTCAGAGCATGTGCTGATGTAACCCAGGACTGAGGAAGCATAAAGTTCCAGATCCACTGAGCTCCCATTCGTAGCTGCCTCCCTGAAGACAGACCAGTTTGTATTCTCAAAACAGTCTCTCAGCATGGAGGTGCTACCTTGCAGCCAAACTCTTATCTCTCTTTGTTCCGGCTTGGAGCGTCTCAGCGGGGGAAGCTGTCTTGGGACCAAGATGAAAGCGCAGTGATCGGAAGCCCCGAGCGGTGGGCGTGGCTTCGCCATGTACGCCCCCTTTACATTCGAGTAGACTTGGTCAAGCGTTTTATTTCCTCTTGTGATGGTGTAGTGGTTAGGGCGTTTGACTTGGGACCCGAAGGACGCGGGTTCGCGTCCCGGCCACTACACACCTTGGGGTGTCTATGAGTGCACACCTATTTCTCCAGCTCCCCGAGCGCTTTCTATGGCTGCTCACTGCACCACCTGGTAGGTGGTTGGGTTAAATGCAGAGACGAATTTCGTCTGTGTATGGGAAACATACGCAGATGACAAGAATAGACAATTATTATTATTATTATTATTGCTGTGAAAACATGCTGATTGAAGGTTGGGAGGGAGACTTGTAGGTCCATGTGATTAAAGTCACCACAAACCATGAAGAGCCCCTCAGGATAAGCTTAATGATAAGCTAGTCTAAAGAGACGTGTTTTCAGGGCAGTCTTGAACAGAGAAAGGGAGGTGGTGTTTCGAAGGTCTGGCGGTAGAGCGTTCCAGAGGTGAGGGGCAGAGCAGGTGAAGGCCCTGCTCCCCATGGTGGAGAGGCGGGCAGAGGGTACATGGAGATGTAGCGAAGAGGAGGATCTGAGAGAGCGTGATGGGATGGAGATTTGTAGGAGGTCAGATAGATAAGGAGGGGCAAGGTTGTGGATAGCTTTGAACGTGAGAAGTAGAATTTTGAAGATGATGCGTGATTTAACCGGGAGCCAGTGGAGCTGCTGCAGGACAGGAGTGATGTGATTATAGGAGGAGGTTTGAGTGATGACACGGGCAGCTGAGTTCTGGACCATCTGTAGCTTGTGGAGAGATTTGTTAGGGAAGCTAATGAGAAGGGAGTTGCAGTAGTCAAGCTGGGAAGTCACAAGACTGTGCACAAGGATGGCTGTGGAGCGGGGTGTGAGAGAAGGACGGAGACGGTTAATATTACGGAGGTGGAAATAGGCAGACCGAGTAATATTGTTGATGTGTGAAGTGAAGGAGAGAGTGGTGTCGAGGATGACACCGAGACTCTTGACCTGAGGGGAGGGGGATAGCAGAGAGTTGTTAAGGGGGACGAGAAGATGTTCTGATTTTGAAATAGAGTTTTTGGTACCGACAAGAATGATTTCTGTTTTGTTACTGTTTAGTTGAAGGAAATTGTTAGAAAACCAGTGATTTAGCTCAATGAGACAGTCTGTGAGGATGGAGGGTGGGTGGATTTTGGCTTTGTAGACAAGTAGAGCTGTGTGTCATCAGCATAGCAGTGGAAATGGACGCCGTATTTGCGGAAAATGTGACCTAGAGGAAGGAGGTAAATGATGAAGAGGAGGGGTCCGAGGACAGAGCCTTGGGGGACACCCTTGGAGACAGGGGAAGACTGGGAACGGAAGGATTTAATCTGAATGATATGAATGCGGTTGGAGAGATAAGATTTGAACCAGTCGGAGACCATGAGTCAGCAACAAGGTCATTAGAAATTTTTATTAGAGCGGTTTCGGTGCTATGGTGGGGACGAAAACCAGATTGAAACTCGTTATAAATGTTATTGTTGGACAGGTGAGAGTGAAGTTGACTAGCAACAACTTTTTACAATAAGATAAGATACACACATACCTGACAAATCACACCTCAGTCTTTGTTAGTCTAATTCACAGACGAGGCTCCTCTGTTCCCATCAAGTGTGAAAATCGTCTGGGAATCAGTCCTAAAGCTGCATTACTGTATATGTTTTTGAAAGTTGGAATCTGAGACCTCCTCCTCTGTTAAGGTTTTTCTTGCTTTCAACAAACACAACATCCCAGTACATTTCAAACCCAGCAGGACTCTCAGACAGAGGCTGGTCCACCCGAAGGACTAAACACCCACACACAAACAGAGTGGTGTAGTGTACGCGGTCCAGTGCAGCGAGGACTGTCCAGACCTCTACACTGGAGTAACTAAACAGCCTCTTCACAGACGCATGGCTCAACACAGGAGGACCACCTCCTCTGGACAAAACTCAGCTGTTCACCTCCACTTCACGGACAAGGGATACTCATTTGAGGACCAGAATGTGCCCATTTTGGACAGAGAACACAGATGGTTTGAGAGGGGTGTGAAGGAAGCGGTTTATGTTAAGAAAGAAAAGCCTTCTCTTAATAGAGGAGGTGGTCTCAGATTCCAACTTTCAAAAACATATAATGCAGCTTTAGGACTGATTCCCAGCCAGTGTTCACACCTGATGAGAACAGAGGAGCCTAGTCTGTGAAGTAGACTAACAAAAAACCCTACTGTAAGGTGTGAGGTGTTATTTGTCAATCTACATAGGTATCTACATAGGTATGTTGTATCTTATCGCAGCATTTAAAACCTGAACCCCACTCTCTGCTCTTTGAATTGAGAAAGCTCCTCGGATGAAGAGCGAAACGTCTTCGGTTACAAAAAAAGTCCAGTTTCTGTATTGAACGTTTTTTTCATATTACAGTCAACCTGATTCAAGATGGCCTCCACAGCCAATTGACATTATTAAACAGATTAAAATAACACAATTTTACACATATTGGCCTAAAACTTGGTTTGGTGTAACTGAAGCTTACTCCCAACCCATTTCCTTAGTGTTAACAGGTCAGTCTTCATCTAAAAAAATATACCATTAACTATTTGAAGTCTATTGTGTTAGTAAAAATCTCTCATGAACCACAGGATGCCTTTTAATTAAACTTTCAGGAAGTATTCACTGAATATACATCTACAACTGATTAACTTTTGAAGTTGATCAAATTCAAGATGGCCACCACAGCTAATTAACACTAACCAACAAAACTGTTAATTTTACAGATGTTGAGCTAATATACAAGATGGCAGCATATAGTGGCTTGAGGAACTCATGGTGGATCTTGTCCATCACTGGAGCCGCTGCAGATCTTTTGAAGTGGACTCAGCTCGTTATGGATGGACCAACCCAAACGATGGAAGACGTGCTGGTGTGATTGAAGGTCCTCAAATATGACCTCAGTGCCTTGTGGGAAGACTACTGGAACTGTGGAAGAAATGGATTAAAACCAAGTGAGTCAGAAAGAACAGACGATGCTGCAGGTACCCTTTATCCCCAACAGGAATATATTTATTTGAAGTCATTTCAACGATAAAACGTGACAACAAGTGACCACAGGTTCTCACTCTACAGTCAGCAAGAAGATATGCGAGGTGAGAGTACCTCCAATAAAAGGAAGTGCAGGTCCATGAAGATGAGCTGTCGTTCATCATGCGTGGACACCAAACAGACAGCAAGGATTCACCCGTTTGTAAAATTCACCCGTTTGGTCCAACATCCAGATGTGCAGCTCTGCTGGACCGCAGCTCACCCACTACATTGTTAAAACTCCTATTGTTTTTCTCCCTATGAACACATTTTTTACAACATAAAAATAAATCAGTGACTATGATTAATAAATTCCTTAGTAAATATACAATATTTATTGAATTTTTCAAATAGACTAGTTTATATTCACTTTCTGTCCATTCCAGCTGAAGTCCAACACAAACAGGAACAGCACTGGTACCGCTGAGATAAGGCACAGAGCAGCAGGAGGCGCTGCATCACTGAAGGAGGACAACCTGAGCTCAACAGCACCTCATCACGAGTCAACAGTCTGAATGTGGTTAGTGTCACAAAGTGAAGCTTTACGCTCGGCTTCTGTTTTAAAGTACATTTCAGAACCTCCGTCTGCTAGTTACAGTTTTTCTGGCACTTGCGTGTTTTCTATTAGCTTCTATATCTATAGTCTGTACAAACTGCTCCTTGCATAGCACATAAACAACACACTGTCCCTCTCTGGCCTGACAGTCCTCAATCAAAGCAGCAAAAGCAGAAGAAACAACTTCCCTGGAAGAAGAAGAGCTCTACAGAAAACGACCAACGATCCACGTGTAAACTGGTCTGAAGGCTCTCAAACCAGTAGAGAGCTCACCTGAAGCTGGTCCAGTAAACAAACCCTTCTGCAGAAACATCTGAAAACATGAGAAGCACATCGTGATGTCTGAAGTGCACAAATCCTAATGATGCACCGTGCACGTGTCAGTTTAGCAACAGAGGATGTAGAATGAACACTGCATCGTTCCTGGGGTCTGAGAAGATTTGGCACATTGAGGACAGTGAAGACGGAGACACACCCGCACCTGGCACATCTGGAATGGCTATCAACAATAAAAGCTAATCAAAAATAATAACAACCGCTAACGAGCACCGCATTTGCAGAATTAAAAGTTGTGCAGAAACATCTCAAAGGAATTCCTCCCGACGTCATTTTGACTCATAAACTACTGATTTTTACACAACAAATGATCTCCGACACCAAAAAGAAAAAAAAAAAAGTCATATGAAGAAGATCACAGCCGTCAACGTTCTCATCAAAAGTCCATTCATAAAGAAAAATAAAAAATAAAAAGCTGGAATGCAGAGATCTTGGAAGCGTCCAGAGTTTGGTGGTGATGTGTCGATGGTTGGCCTCAGCAGACGTCACGTCAGGGCTGTGTCAACGCTTTGTGTTCTCCACAGCGCTGGAGCTGCTGGTTTAGTGTCGCTGTGTGTGTCGTAGTGTGTGTGTGTGTGTGATCCTCCCAACGGCTCAACGAATCCTCCCACACAGTCCAAGTGTTGGCCTCAGGTGTGTTCACCTCCCCACAGGAGGTGCTGGAGGAGCTCCTCTCATCACAGCTGGGAACACAAGAGACAAACTTTACTTCAAACCACAGAGAGGAAGGAGCAACTCTGAACATCATCAACTGGAACACTTGTAGCAACACACGGGTTCAGCAGGGACTAGACCAAGGTGCAGGAAGAACAAGAGCTTCCTAAACAAATACTTTACTGTCTGATCTAAACCGTGTCAGAGAATCCAAAAAAGCTCAGTCTGGTCCTCTGGACATTCAAAAAACAAAACAAAACAAAATAAACTGTAGAAACGTTTCGTCTTTCGTCCGAAAGACTTCTTCAGTCTGAGCTGCTGTGTTCAGCTCAGTCTTATAAATAGCACCCTCTCACAGTGGATCAACCAGTTGGCTGATGACAGCCGAAACCAGCTGCTCACATGAGCAAGGAGGACCATCAGCCTGACGATGGATCGTTAGCACCCTGATGGTTGTTTGCTATTGGAGTGTCAGAGAAATAACTTTCTGTTTTTCACAATTCATCTTGTACTGGATCACAGCAGCAACACGTCAAGGAGAGAAATCCAGACACCCCTTCACCTGGGGGAGCTCAAGGTGTATCCAGGCCAGACACACACCTCTAAAGGAGGCATCCTAATGATGAGGTGCCTGAACCCCCTCAACTGACTCCTCCTGATGTGAAGGAGCAGCGGCTCTACTCTTGAGTTCCCCCCAGATGACGGAGCTCCTCACCCTACCTCTCAGGCCGAGTCTGACCACCATACAAAGGAAGCTCAAGAAGAAGATTCTACATATCCATGTCTGGATATTGATAGCCTGGTTAAAACCAGACCCTTGTCCTTCACTTCGCTTTGTACTAGGGTCTGGGACTTCTCTCATAGACAACGATTTCTCCAGTAGATTTTTGACCGGACCAATCAGAGAACAGAAGGCGGAGTTTTGAACGACGTCGACTGACGTCGTCAGTTAAAATGGCTGCCGCCACGAAGGAATTTTCATGAAAACAAGGTAAAAAACTATTATTTCTTTGCTGAGAAAAAATATATTTCTTAGCTGACGTTATATCAGAAGTGTTCCTGAGCTTAACAGTTCCTAAATCAATTCACGAAATGGTCAAATCTGCTGGATTTAAATAGTTTCGGTTTGACATTTTCCAAACAGCCTCGGGTGCGCTACGAAAATAAATGATAAAAAATCGAATTTTATCTCAAATGTTTCATCCAGGCCAACAGTCAGTAAATTAGAGCCATATAATTACACACTGGTAGCAGAAAAAATATCCACCGAGTGGTTTCTGAGCTATTTATCTGAATAGCCTGGACCTCGCCAGGCTAAACTAACAAAACTCCGCCTTCTGTTCTCTGATTGGTCCGGTCAAAAATCTACCGGAGAAATCGTTGTCTATGGGAGAAGTCCCAGACCCTAGTACAAAGCGAAGTGAAGGACAAGGGTCTGGTTTTAACCAGGCTAGGATATTGATATCCAGATACAAGAATTCACCATCATGTCCTTGGTAGTTTGTCTTTTGTCTCTATGTGTCCCTGTGATGGACTTGAAATCTATCTAGGGTGGTATTGGATGCTGTGCAGCTGGAAGGATTTTTACTGAAACGGTTTTAGTTTTGGACTTTTGTTATGATGCGTATCCATGACAACAAGGTGATTTTTTGTTACAACCAGGAGCAGCTGATTAACATCTCAAAAGCTCAAATAATAGCTCAGCTACAGCCCCACATCTCATACGAGTTGAAAAGGAGGCTCCATGGATGCATTACCATCTCCTTGCCAGCTGTGCTTGAGTGCCTGACTGACCACTGAGATCCTGGAATTGGCAGGAAATGTGGCTTGTGACAGCAGAAGAACCGAGATTGTTCCCAGACACCTGCAGCCGGCTGTCCACAGTGACGAGGAGCTCGGCAGGATGCTGGGAGGAGTGGTCATCACTCTGGATGGGAGGAGTTCTGCCCGGTATTGGGCAGTCCTGCAGCNAAACGTTTCGTCTTTCGTCCGAAAGACGAAACGTTTCTACAGTTTTTTGTTTTTTTTTTTGCTTTGTTTTGTTTTGTTTTTTGAATGTCCAGAGGACCAGACTTAGCTTTTTTGGAAGGTAAAAAAATATTATTTCTTTGCTGAGAAAAAATATATTTCTTAGCTGACGTTATATCAGAAGTGTTCCTGAGCTTAACAGTTCCTAAATCAATTCACGAAATGGTCAAATCTGCTGGATTTAAATAGTTTCGGTTTGACATTTTCCAAACAGCCTCGGGTGCGCTACGAAAATAAATGATAAAAAATCGAATTTTATCTCAAATGTTTAATCTAGGCCAACAGTCAGTAAATTAGAGCCATATAATTACACACTGGTAGCAGAAAAAATATCCACCGAGTGGTTTCTGAGCTATTTATCTGATAGCCTGGACCTCGCCAGGCTAAACTAACAAAACTCCGCCTTCTGTTCTCTGATTGGTCCGGTCAAAAATCGACCGGAGAAATCGTTGTCTATGGGAGAAGTCCCAGACCCTAGTACAAAGCGAAGTGAAGGACAAGGGTCTGGTTTTAACCAGGCTAGGATATTGATATCCAGATACAAGAATTCACCATCATGTCCTTGGTAGTTTGTCTTTTGTCTCTATGTGTCCCTGTGATGGACTTGAAATCTATCTAGGGTGGTATTGGATGCTGTGCAGCTGGAAGGATTTTTACTGAAACGGTTTTAGTTTTGGACTTTTGTTATGATGCGTATCCATGACAACAAGGTGATTTTTTGTTACAACCAGGAGCAGCTGATTAACATCTCAAAAGCTCAAATAATAGCTCAGCTACAGCCCCACATCTCATACGAGTTGAAAAGGAGGCTCCATGGATGCATTACCATCTCCTTGCCAGCTGTGCTTGAGTGCCTGACTGACCACTGAGATCCTGGAATTGGCAGGAAATGTGGCTTGTGACAGCAGAAGAACCGAGATTGTTCCCAGACACCTGCAGCCGGCTGTCCACAGTGACGAGGAGCTCGGCAGGATGCTGGGAGGAGTGGTCATCACTCTGGATGGGAGGAGTTCTGCCCGGTATTGGGCAGTCCTGCAGCCTGGGGGAACCGAGAGGTCAGCCAAGTCTGGGCAGATGGATTGGAGGGCATCTGCAGCCACTTTCTTTGGATCTGCTGTGTGACAGACAAGAGATCCTTCCTGCCTACAGCCATCTATAACATCTCTTAATGAAGCAAGGATAACGAGTTACAACATTTAATTTCCCTTTGGGATTAATTAAGTATTTTTGAATTGAATTGGAAACAGCTTCATGTTCCTCACACACAGCTCCTTTCTGTCTTATCAAGACACTCAAAGCTCTTTACAACAACCTGTGCCTCAGTTACCCATTCATACAGCATCTACTAGATCTACACAGAGAATAATCAGAGCTTTATCACATTCATACACTGATGGGACACACATCACCCAAAGCTGATCAGGACAGTATGGATGGTAGAAAAAGAGCCAAGAAAACAATCCAAATCATTCCAGCTGAGCTCCAAACTCGAGGTTCATCACTTTCTGAAGGCACCATCAATCACATTTTGAATCATAATGGTCTTCATGGAAGAAACCCCAGGAGGCTCCACTACAGACAAAAAAGGCCAAACAGGAAATCTGTTGTCAAGAACCAAAGTTTCTGAGGCTTCTTCAACTGATGAGACAGAACTGGAGGTTGTTTTAGTTGTTGTGGAAGAGAACCACCAGGTGTATTCATGCCTGTCTGCTGTTATCTAAATTAAGAGTACAACATAGTTTAATGTTGTAAATCTGTGAACGCAGACAGATTATTGAAGTAATAAAAAGTGAAGTAGAAAGATGAAGAGCTGACAAGCTGCTTACAGAGGAGCGACAGCACAGCAGATGATTCAGTGGATTACAAAATAGATTTCCTCTTTATTCTTCATTTATTGCAGAAATAAATATTTATGAAGTCTGCTGTTAGCAAGGCTACCCATGCTAATGATATGAAGACATTAAAGTTATAGCTGCTTATTCACTTTGCCTTTGTTCTGCACAGACCTTTCACTGAAGGTGACCACTGGATGGAACACCTTTTATAACTATTTTACACAATTGATTTCCCCACAAAACATTGAGTTAAACTCAGCTGCTTGTTTAAGAAGACAAACTTGAGGTATTTGTTCTTACGCTTGTCAGATTTGCTGGGGTAGTCCTTGCTGAAAGGCCTGTAGTCCTCTGGAGGTGGAAGATCTTCAAGGGGGTGGAAGTTGAACTTGGATTCAAACTCATCTGAAGAAAAAAAACAAGAAAAAAAACAAGACATGATTAAGAATTAGGTTTAAAGACTGAATGAGAAAACTGGAGGCTGCAAACGAGCTTGTTGCTTTTGCAAACAAAACAGGCGTCAAGGAAAGAAGAAACGTTCTGTCAGACTGTAGGAACAGCAGAGAACAAAGAAAATTAAAATACTCAGATATAAATTTACAGAACCTAACCCAGTGGTGCACAACCCTTAGCAAACCATCTTGAGCTCAGTTTATGAGCAGAGCCACTTCAGCTCCTTTTAGAGATGATCTTCAGGGGTCAAGTCAGGACGCTGGTTTGGTGGCTACAACATCACAGAGCTGTCTCTATATAAAGACATGAACACATCCAAAGCTGTGTGTGGACGTTGTTTCACAGAGATTAGATCTGCAGCAGCAACACGTCTAACTTGTTAACACTCTTGAAACGACATCAATGTGTCTTCTACAAGCAAGAAAAGCAGCTTGTTACAAAGACCGATAACAGCAGCAGCATTTAAACAACCTTTATCAGGTAATTCAGATCAGTCCAGATCAATAACACAAACTATGAGTTTTTAAAGATCTGGATCTACCGGTACGTCTGCATGTTGCTGATGCGCAAGCTGTAAAGTTCTTGAGCGTCGCTACAACATCCTTCACGTCAACACTTCAGTCAAAAAGTTCAGCAATTTATGAAAAAGCTAAAACTGATATTGTCAACAAGCCCTGGAGCTGATTAAAGCTCTGTCCTGATGATGATGATGATGACCGAGAGATCCAACCACCTCATAACCATTCAAATAGAGGTATTGTTGTTTTATTATTATTATTATCCAATTAACTTTTTTAAATTTTAAATTAAAATCTTATTAACTCTTTTTTTTTACTTCTTTGTGTTTTATTTCCAGTCTGGGACAGAGGTAGCAGCTGAGTCTTCTTCCTCTTCAGGGAAATCCACCAGAGATCACCTGCAGCTAAGAAGTCTGTGATGACTGAACTCTGAACTTTTCCAGGGACAGGTGGGAGCAGGTCCAAGAAGAAGTTTTGAGTAATGCGGACAAATACAGCCACACTGCAGAATTAGCAAAGCTCCACCTCTTTATTCCTGCTACCTGTTGTTAGTGAGCAGTTTTCTCCACCACTGGAGATATTCACTGCAACTAGATCTGTGCTTTTGGCAGAAAATGTGGACAAGTTGGTCTTTTTGGACAAAACCTTAAAACTTGATTAGTTAGATCCTAAACAGTCTGTTGCTGCTTATTGTTCTGGTTCTAACTGTTATTGTATTTATTAAGATTTTTATTATTGTTAGTATAGTTTATTTATTGTAAAGAGTGCTGTTTATTTAAAATAACATCCAAATGGGTTGCTTTTATTTATTTTTATACTACCGTATTGTTTACTTGGCATATTTTCAAAATAAACATTTAATAAGTCTTTATTTTGTCTTTTATGGTACTGAAAATTAACCAAGCCCTCCTTGAAACTGAACTGAACCGAAATGTGATTTTAACGTACCGTTACACCCCTAATACCATACCATTTCATTTATAGAGCACTTAAAACAGCAACAAGGCCAACCAAAGTGCTGTACAAACAAACAAACAAACAACAGGCAACACATAGGCAACATACAAAATGAAGTAAAAAAACAGAATACAGTACTGTATAGACATAAAATCGTTGCGGATAATAAATACAGTATAATGACCAAACACAGATCATCTGGTGTTGAAAGCAACAGAATAGTAATGGGTCTTTAAACAGGATTTGAAAACAGAGAGGGAGGGGGCCTGTCTGACAAGCAGAGGTAACTCATTCCAAAGTCTTGGTCCTGCTACAGAGAAGAGCCTGTCACCTCTGTGCTTAAGACGAGTTCCTGGAACTGTGAGAAGTAACTGGTCCGCTGACCTCAGAGAACGTGGTGGGACATACGGCTGTAGCAAATCAGAGAGATAGGCAGGGGTGAGACTGTTCAGCGATTTGTAGACATACATGAGAATTTTGAACTGGATTCGAAGATGAACCAGTAGCCAGTGCAGGGAGGCCAAGACTGGTGTCATGTGCTCTCTTTTGCCTGTACTGGTTAAAAATCGGGCTGTTGCGTTCTGGACCAGTTGTAATCGTGTAATGGTGGTCTGACTGGTACCAAACAGGAGTGAATTGCAGTAATCAAGCCTAGATGTAATAAATGCATGTATTACTGTCTCCAGGTTATTTTTGGACAATATGGGCTTCAGCTTAGACCAAAGGTGTCATACTCCAGGCCTCGAGGGCCAGAGTCCTGCAATTTTAGCCGAAGGTGGAGAACATCAAAGGGGGAACCAAATGGTTTCAAGCTGCACATGACCATGACCATGTCTCTAATCCACTCCTGTGGTGTTGTCTGCGTGTTTTAGACATATTCATGTTGAAAGGTGACCCTTGGGCCCAGTCTGAGGTTTTGGGTCCTGAAGATTGATCAACTTTTTCTTTCATTCAGCTTTCCTTTGATGCTGACCAGTTCATCCCAGTCCCTGCTGCTGAAAAACACTCCACATCACGATGCTGCCGCCACCATGCTTTACTGTGGGGCCGGCAGATGAGAAGTGGTGCCTGAATTTCTCCAGAAAAAACTTTTAGAATAAGACAAACAGATGAGTCTTAGTTTAACCAGAACAGAGTTGCTCCTAGTCCAAGTCTTTCAAGCAGATTTCAAGCTCCGAGGACAGGTCTTTGTCCTCACCTTTTCTTTTCTACACAGATATTCATCATCGAGAAAGCCTTCAATAAAGGATTCAAGGATTTTTATTGTCATACCAGCTCACATTTGCATGTTTATGGTATGAAATTTGGACTCAGGTCTCAGATCAAGAAGCCTAACAGTATAATATGTATATATGTATATATGTGTATATATGTATATATGTGTATATATGTATATATGTGTATATATGTATATATGTATGTATATATATATATATGTATATATATGTATATATGTGTATATATGTATATATGTATGTATATATATATATATGTATATATATGTATATATGTGTATATGTGTATATATGTAT
>JBBPBX010015656.1:0-43584 GCA_038048925.1 Garcialebias charrua | reverse complement strand
GTCGGCCTGTTAGCTTAGCTCTTAGCTTAGCTGCTTTTAACGATCATAAAATGCGATTTTTGGACGGTTAAAATAGATTTTAAAGAGAAAAAGAGAAAGGGAGGGTTCAGCGGAGAGCACTTGAGTTGAGCTTTTTATCATCCGGTGTCTTCAGTAGAAAGAGAGAGACACGAAGAAACTGTAAAGCTGATAAATGAAAATGAGGTCGATCATTTTCATTTTTGTTTATCGTGACCAGCCTACTTGTTACCAGACCAAAAGCAAGTTTTGCTGGATAAACTTTTTTCTTTTTTTTTTTTTTTTGCTTTAAGAATTGTTGCTTCCTTTTACTAATCTTTATTTGTACTGTATTTTTATCTCACAAGTTGACACTTTAAAGCTACACAACAGAGATTGCTGCAAAGATATTGCCAAATGGATAAAGTTCATTGTGAGATTTGATAGTTAGCAATTAGGGTGAGACATCCTGTGTGCAGGGTTGCTTAGTATTTTCCTTGGCCGGGATCAGATTGTTTAGTCTGCTTTCATTGTGAGCTGCAGTTGACGGTTGTTTGCAGAGCACTGGGGGGAAAATGTAAGAAGGGGAGGGAGGGGGCAGCGCCTTTTCTCTATTTATTTATTTTTCCCGTCCTTGGAGCTGGATTCTGATTTGTGTTCTTGTTTCTCTATTCTCTCTGAGCGGTTTTTAAGTGTGGCTGCTGAAATCTAGACTCTGCATGACCTCACTGCGCGGCCTGTGTTTCATTAATGACCAGCCCTGTGGTTTTGGGGGGGGGAGAGGAATATTTTTCATATGACACCGCCTTGCATTAGCGTGGAGCGGCAGCTGCACAACCACAAAACCATCCAATTTTGTGGCTTTGAAAGGTGTGAAAAGTTCAGCTCCCTATAGCAAGTCTTGCATTTATAATTATGCTCAGCGTATGAAAGAGTGCGTGGACGTGTCGAGGAGCGGGACTGCTGAAGGCTTTTAAATGAATTTAAAACAAAAGTCACCTGCTAATGAGACATTTGTGTTTCATTCTTCTCGGTAATTGTAAACGGCAAAGATAAGTTTCAAAGTGAGATGTTTACACACCTACAGATTTAATGCAGCACGCCTTAACACCTTGATTCATTAGTAATATTTATTTATACCGGTACTGTTGTTTTTGCCCCCGTCTGTGCTTGTTGACCCTTTTAGCAAAATAGTTCAGAATTCACTGGATTGATTTTCATGTAACTTGTAAAGTAATCATTGTACACACATCCACAACTCTATAACTTTTAAAGGCAACCAAGGCGGCTCAATTGGTAGAGCTGTTGCCTCTCAATAGCTATGTTTACATGCACAAAATTCTTTGGTCGGAATAAATGCATTTGCATTAAATAATCCTAATGTATCATTTACATCAGCACAATTTGACCATGAAGAGCGTTTACATGCATCGGGCTTTTATTCTGAATAGAAGTACAGGTAGTCCTCGACTTACAACGGAGTTCCGTTCCTACGCCCGTTCGTAACTCGAAAATCCACGTAAATCGAAAAACACATACACACTGGCCGCCACCTATACACGTACATGTACGATACTGTACAGTTACCAAGCACTTCGCCTATCCTAACACAGTACCCTACATAATTATCCAAAAACACATACAGTACATTTGGAGCCATAATGAAGGAAAAAAAGAGTTAAATTCTTACTGGTAGCTGGTGGAGCTTCCTCCGCCTTTTAGCATGTTAGTTCGGTGTCCCTCCAACATCTGAGACTGCCTGTTGTTCGCGCGGCCCAAACTGTTTACAGTAAGGCCTGTTAGCATGTTAGCTCCATACATTTGGAGCCATGATAAAGGGAAAAAGAGTTAATAACCTACTGGGAGCTGGTGAAGCCGTTCCTCCGCCTGTTAGCATGTTAATAATAATAATAATAATAATAATAATAATGAATTCAATTTATAACGCACTTTTCATTAATGAAAATCTCAAAGTGCTACAAGGTGCAACAGAATTAAATGTCAATAAAACAAATAATAAAACAATTAAAATCAATAACAGTATCAGCTAAGATCAAAAGTAGAATCATGAGGAGGTAGAGTATGCTCGGTTGAAAAGAAAGGTCTTCAAGCCGCTCTTCAAGTCAACCACAAACTGTGGGGCTCTCAGACAGTCAGGAAGAGAGTTCCACAAACTCGTGGAAAAAAAATGTTAGCTCGGTGTCCCACCAACATCCGATGCCGCAAGGCTGTTCATCCGCCTGTTAGCATGTTAGCTCGGTTTTCCACCAACATCCGAGGCCGCGAGGCCGTTCCTCCGCCTGTTGGCATGTTAGCTCAGTGTTCCACCAACATCCGAGGTTGCGAGGCCGTTCCTCCGCCTGTTAACATGTTAGCTCAGTGTTCCACCAACATCCGAGGTTGCGAGGCCGTTCCTCCACCTGTTTGCATGTTAGCTCGGTGTTCCACCAACATCCGAGGCCGCGAGGCCGTTCATCCGCCTGTTAGCATGTTAGCCCGGTGTTCCACCACCATCCGAGGCTGTGAGGCCATTCCTCCGCCTGTTAGCATGTTAGCTCGGTGTTCCACCAACATCCGAGGCCGCGAGGCCGTTCATCCGCCTGTTAGCATGTTAGCTCGGTGTCCCAGCAACATCCGAGGCAGCAAAGACGTTCCTCCGCCTGAGACGTCCACAGGGTTTACAGAGCGTTTCTAGCTCATGTATCCGAGCGCAGGAACCTCTGATCGGACACACGGTCCGTCCAAAGCAGCTAAACGAAGCTAACCGAAAACTGCCGGACACTGCCGGAAACTGCCAGAAACTGCGTAAATCGGCTTCAAAATAATAATAATAATACTTTATTTATAAAGCCATTTAAAACAACCACAGCTGCAACAAAGTGCTGTACACATAAAATCAAGAACATTTAAACACATAAAATAAGATTTTTCAAAAAAAAAAAATATATATATATATTTTTATGGGATACGTGACGTAACCCCGAAACGTCGTAAGTCGAGGCCGTCGTAAGTCGAGGACTACCTGTACTGACATGCGCAGAGTGGTAAACTTTCCTTAAAAAACATAGAAGAAGTTCTACTTCTATGATAAACACAAACAAACCTGAGCGCCCAAAATGGACCTGCGACAGGTTTTCATGACGAAGGAGATGTTACTGCACTCCCTGACTGAGCTACAGGTAATACAGATCATTTTGAGCTCTTTCAAAGTTTCTAGTAGAAATGTTGTCGCTCACCAACCAGTTTACTTCCCCGACATGCTAATATTATTAGCATTAGCCAGGTGGAAATGACGGGTCAGTTTTTCACGATTTGGAGAAGAAAAAAAGATCAGGTGAAGTGTTTTACATCCACAACTTTTGGATTATGAATCGGCGTAAACCACCCATCTCATTCTGATTACAAATTCTTTCGGATCGAGCTGAATAAACAAAGAATAATCCAAATGGGCCGTTTATTTGACGCATACTTATGTCCATGTAAAAATAGCTAGTGAGAAGGTTGTTGGATCTAATCCCGCCTAGGGTCCACATTGAGTAGAGTTTGCGTGTTCTCTCTGTGCATGCGTGGTTTTTTTTCTGGGTACTCCAGTTTCCTCCCACAGACCAAAAGCATGCACGTTAGGCTGATTGGTTACTCTAGATTGTCTCTAGGTGAGAGAGAGAAGTAATGATAGTTTGTCTCGTTTGTCTCTGTGTCCCTGTGTTGGACTGGAGACTTGTCCAGGGTGTCCCCCGTCTCTCGCACAGGGACTGCTGGATGGGCACCAGTGACCCACTTAATCCAAAAAGGAAGAAGCGGGTAAAGATAATGGATAAAAGTGTAGATGGATTTCTTTCCTTCAAACAGTGGCATACCTTTTAATAGATTTTATACAGTTTGATTGATAAAAAATCCTAATGAAATTACGGTAAGTCTTTTTTTCTCTCCAAGTGCCAAAACTGACCTAGGAGGTATTTCTTTGTAAATTGTTTAATTTCCCAACTTTTGTCAGAAAAATATGCGAACCAAACTGTGATAAACCAAAAGGCATGCATCAGTTAGACACATGTAGCAAATCCCAGTCACTGGACTACTGGAACTCTGTTTAGTACCTTGCAGGAAATTGAATATCCTAACGGAAACCTCAGATTTGTCCCTTCCAAAACAAAAGAGTCTTTGTGCTGTGGGCCTCCTACTCTCTTTCACTTTTTAAACCACTTTACCACAACAATTACAACTTCTCCCAACTACGATTGGATATTTGTATTTCTTCATTTCTTCGACCCTTCATTTTGGGGTGCTCCTGTACTTGTGTCAGCTTGAAGGAAGAAGGTGAAACGGGGAGAAATTGAGGTTAGTCACCAAGCCTCAGAGAGAACGAACTAAGGAGGGGATTACCTAATATGCTTGCTATGTATTTGAAGTGGAGCTTTGTGTTTGTTTGGGGAGGTTTTGGGGATGGATGTGCAGGGAGATATCTCAAAGGCAGCCGATAGGTACTTTTAAGCTGTCAGGAACAGCCGTCTTTGCCATTTGTCTTTTCAAACAGGCAGCAGCAGGTTTAATGGTGCTCATTGCAAACTGTAATCAAACAAAATGGGTTATCCTGAAATATAGTGCAGTTTGAAAGAGTTTACTTCAGTAGTTTTCTAAAAATATTGATTGATCGGGTCTAAATTCAGCCTAAACAAAGTATTCAGCTGAACCCATTGAAAACCAAGAAGTTTGAGTCTCACGATTGATCTACATTGGGGTGGCCAATGGCCATTACCTGTGTGCAATCATTGAAAATTTTATAAAAACACCGGGCCAGTTCCAGCAATATCGATCAGATATGTTTACTTTATAAGAGCAGCCTGTTAAGTTTCTCATAGAGGGAGCTGTGGATCAGATTTTATCATCAATTGGCCAAATCTGAATAGATTTGCATGTCAGTTACAAAATTGATTATTTATCTTTCCACTATTCGCCATTTATTGCATTCAAAACCCAGGATAAATTTGAGGCCAAGTTTCTAGGCAAATGAAAAAAAAACATGATGTATCTGGAATTTTTGAAACCAGTACGAAGGGCAGAATAAATGATTTACAATTTACATGCTTCTTGGTTTTGGTTTTTGTTCAGAAAATTGTACATTTCCATTTCATTGCACTTCTGGAACAGGAGCGACAAACTGAAATAATAAAAATATGGCAAGCCAAGTGTCTCATTAATAGCCACTTTTACCTAGTACAGGTAGTCCCCGATTTACGAGCGAGATCTGTTACAACGAGGCGCTCGTAAACCGGAAATCTCGTAATTTGGAACGGCCGCCATGTCTCTCGTAAATCCGGAATTTCGCTCGTAAATTGGAACGGTTTCGCTAGCGCGACTACAAACACTCTATTTTCATCCAAAAACTGCTTATGAGTGCATAAAAATGATCGGAAACGTGTGTCCATATGCTTAGCTAACTAACTGTGGTGAAAAAACACATGAAAACTCAGTATTTTTTGCGTGTTTTCCAAAAATTCGCCAGCTCGTAAGTCTGGAACCTCGTAGATCAGAGCGCTCGTAATTCGGGGACTACCTGTACTGTAATGAGACGCTTGGTTTTCCATATTAGTCAAGGGCCCTCTAGTGGCTGAAAATGGTAGTGTTCAATATTCTCCATGTCAGAATGAATGAAATTGTCAGATGTCAGCCAAAAATCGGGTTGTAGATACTGTATTGGGAAAAACATGAATACAAAAAAACTGTTACTTATTCAGTAAAAAAATATGGTAAATGTGAATCAAACAAGAAAGCGCTTGGCATTCAAACCCACATGGCTACAACTTAACCTATTCTTTTATCTGAATATTTTACTCAACATACTGTATCTGAGCGTTAATATATACCAATACATCAAAATATAAACCGGATTCCAAAAAAGTTGCGACACTAAACAAATTGTGAATAAAAACTGAATGCAATGATGTGGAGATGGCAAATGTCAATGTTTTATTCGTAATAGAACATAGATGACAGATCAGAAGTTTAATCTGAGTAAATGTAACATTTTAAAGGAAAAATATGTTTATTCAAAATTTCACAGTGTCAACAAATCCCAAAAAAGTTGGGACAAGTAGCAATAAGTGGCTGGAAAAAGGAAATTGAGCATATAACAAACAGCTGGAAGACCAATTAACACTAATTAGGTCAATTGACAACATGATTGGGTATAAAAAGAGCTTCTCAGAGTGTCAGTGTCTCTCAGAAGCCAAGATGGTAAGAGGATCACCAATTCCACCATTGTTGCGCAGAAAGATAGTGCAGCAATACCAGAATGGTGTTACCCAGCGTAAAATAGCAAAGACTTTTAAGTTATCATCATCAACCGTGCATAACATCATCAAAAGATTCAGAGAATCTGGAACAATCGCTGTGCGTAAGGGTCAAGGCCGTAAAACTCTACTGGATGCTCGTGATCTCCGGGCCCTTAAACGTCACTGCACCTCAAACAGGAATGCCACTGTCAAGGAAATAACAGAATGGGCTCAGGAATACTTCCAGAAAGCATTGTCAGTGAACACAATCCACCGTGCCATCCGCCGTTGCCAGCTGAAACTCTACAGTGCAAAGAGGAAGCCATTTCTAAGCAAGCTCCACAAGCTCAGACGTTTGCACTGGGCCAGGGGTCATTTAAAATGGAGTGTGGCAAAATGGAAGACTGTTCTGTGGTCAGATGAGTCACGATTTGAAGTTCTTTATGGAACACTGGGACGCCATGTCATCCGGACCAGAGAGGACAAGGATAGCCCAAGTTGTTATCAACGCTCCGTTCAGAAGCCTGCATCACTGATGGTATGGGGTTGCATGAGCGCTTGTGGCATGGGCAGCTTGCATGTCTGGAAAGGCACCATTAATGCAGAGAACTATGTTCAGGTTCTAGAACAACATATGCTCCATCTAGACGTCATCTCTTTCAGGGAAGACCCTGCATTTTTCAACAAGATAATGCCAGACCACATTCTGCAGCAATCACAACATCATGGCTACGTAGGAGAAGGATCCGGGTACTGAAATGTCCAGCCTGCAGTCCAGATCTTTCACCTATAGAGAACATTTGGCGCATCATAAAGAGGAAGGTGCGACAAAGAAGGCCCAAGACGATTGAACAGTTAGAGGCCTGTATTAGACATGAATGGGAGAGCATTCCTATTTCTAAACTTGAGAAACTGGTCTCCTCTGTCCCCAGACGTCTGTTGAGTGTTGTAAGAAGAAGGGGGGATGCCACACAGTGGTAAAAATGGACTTGTCCCAACTTTTTTGGGATTTGTTGGTGCCATGACATTTTGAAACAACATATTTTCCCCTTAAAATGGTACATTCTCTCAGTTTAAACTTTTGATCTGTGATATGTGTTCTATTCTGAAAAAAATATTAGATGTTGGCACCTCTACATCATTGCATTCAGTTTTTACTCACAATTTGTTTAGTGTCCCAACTTTTTTGGAATCCGGTTTGTACATCAAGGATGTCACCTCTATTGGTCTTTTATTGGTCGTAAATAAACAGCTGCTATATCAATAACTTTTTGAGTAGGAGGCTAACAGCTCATAGGAGGCTGGAGTCATTTCCCAACATTAACACACAGATGTTCTGTGTGGTGAACATGTTGGTGAATGCAGCTCATCACTGATGGAAAAGTTTTAGAAACCTCACAGGCATGAAAAGAGTTATGAAGGCATAATCAGCAGCAGCTGTCAGTCAGTTTTGTAGAGCCAGGTAACCTACATTGTCAAGAATCTAATGAAGAATTATTTCACAATGAATTTATGTTTATTCTGTTTCTTACAGTAGTCCCAGCTGAAAGCATGCAGCTCAAAAACTTCACTTTGTTTTCTGTAACTACAGACAAGATAATTATGGTAAATCAGATCAAAATCACAATAATCATATTGTGAACATTGGTTAACAAAATGTTACTCCGAGTCCCGGGAGGGACTCGGAGTAGAGCCGCTGCTTCTCCCCATCGAGAGGAGCCAGTTGAGGTGGCTCGGGCATCTGGTTAGGATGCCTCCTGGACGCCTCCCTGGTGAGGTGTTCCGGGCATGTCCCACCGGGAGGAGACCCAGAGGAAGACCCAGGACACGCTGGAGGGACTATGTTTCTCGGCTGGCCTGGGAACGCCTTGGGATTCCCCCAGAGGAGCTGCTCCAAGTGGCTGGGGAGAGGGAAGTCTGGGCCTCCCTACTTAGGCTGCTACCCCCGCGACCCGACCCCGGATAAGCGGACGAAAATGGATGGATGGATGGATGGTTTTAAATATTTACAACAAAAACTAGTCGGCCCGAAATAAAAAAATATGTAATCTTTATTATTTTTTATTTTATTTTAATTCTTCAAGACTTTTTGTGTTTAAAAACTCTACAGTTTTTTTTTATTTGTTTTTTTGAATGACAAAATATTAGTTTTACGGTAATTAAAAACAAAGTGTATTTTCTTCCATTATCGCCCTCTCGGTCAACATCCACTTCCTCCTCTGTTCTCCAGAGCTCAGAACTGATGCTCGGTTCTGTTGCTCCAGTCAGAGGGCTTCTGGACCATCTGCATAGTCGGACCTCCTAGTGTGGCACAGTTTTCTTTTCCTCTTCTAAAACTAATCATGAGCCGTGTTTCCATCAAGGTTTCTTGATGCGCATTTTGAAGTATCCCATCAGAAAAGCTGAATGGAAACGGCACGATTCGAATTAACTTCCTCTAATTTGCAAAAAAGTTGATACGCTCGCTTGAGGTGGTTTTTGGGTTTTTCGAATCAGAGCCGATGCGCAAAACGAGAGATGGAAAGAGATTTGCCGACTCAGTTCTCCCGTAGCGAACATTTACGTCACGTGACTTCGTCTCCGGACAACATGTAACATTGCTAAAACTAGTTGGCGCATGACAGAATAAATACAACTTGCCCGATAGCAACACGTTCCTGAAATATTCTCTCCATTTTGCCGAGATGTGTGGTCGGGTCCTGTTTTCAACCGCTACTTCCTGTTTACTGTAGACATGCGTAAAGCTGACATAATGACGCTGACGTCTGACGGAATGCTGCTTGGCGTGGCCTGGTGGATGCGCTTCAAGCCAGTTGATGGAAACACTTCTGATTCGCATTAATTTTTATTTACATTTTTGCAAAATTTCAAAAATTAGCTCAAAATTCGAATTGAAAATAGATGGAAACACGGTTATGGTCATCCTCTTATCAACAAAGTCCTCACTGTCTGACTCGGACTGTTTTATCTCCTTCATGATCCTCTCCTCTGTCTGAGAGGTTCTGACTTGGCGTTTCCGTCCTCCTCTAGGTCTAAAGCTCCACCTCACATTCAAAAATTGTCTCATTGTTTTGACTCGCACTAAAACTGACTAAACTAAACCTCAACTATAAAACCCATACGCCAAATATCAGAAATCTCTCAAACCTCATGACTCACTCCCGCTCTTGCTGTGACTTTATCGCGCTGTTCTCCAGTCAACTTCCACGTCTTTTTCTTCTTCCTGTACATGTTTTGGCGCTTGACAAAGAACTTTGAGCCTCGATCAGAAAGGAGGAGGAAGGTTGTTTATCTGTTTGGCATGGGTGGGAGGTGAAAGCAGAGGATGATGGGAGTATTTTGTCCCTGAGACTGCCCGACTTTGTTGCAGCTTCTCGCTGCCTGTTATTGACAAGGTAGAAACAAATGTGGTAGTTGGTTGGCGTTTACAAAACTTCCTTATAAATTTGACATTTAAAGAGACATTGTCTACTGATATGAGAATTGTTTCTCACTTTACAATTTTTAACAATGACTAGCTTTAAACAAAAGCCAAAAAGACAATGTAGGGAAAAAAGTGTTTACTTTTTTTAAGTTC
This sequence comes from Garcialebias charrua, assembly GCA_038048925.1. Lineage (NCBI taxonomy): Eukaryota > Metazoa > Chordata > Actinopteri > Cyprinodontiformes > Rivulidae > Garcialebias > Garcialebias charrua. The sequence goes on along the minus strand of JBBPBX010015656.1, from coordinate 33,741 downwards.
AGAAAGTGTTAACTTGCTGCCTCAAAGTTCAACTGGGCGTCTTTGCGTAAATTACAAGTCATCAGTGATGATTTCTTGTGACAAGTGTAAGCCACAGATGTGCGTCGAGCCGGTGTCGTGATATCCCTAATGAGTCTGCTCTCTCCTCACACGTGTTGGTAAACAACAATCATGCAGTTTGTCAGCGAGAAAAGAAGTTCTGTATTCCATGTCAGAGCAGAAATTAATTCACAGCCGCGTCAAAAAACATCAGCAGCCAGGGTGTAAACTGCTTAATTACATGACAAGACTCCATAAAACAAACTGAAACAAGAAAATCTGTGGAACATCTGGAAGTACTTCAGTCTTTAGCTAAACGAAAACACAAACTAGTGAACGTTGCACACAATTCTTTTTACATCCCACACAATTGATTTAATTAAAATGTTACTTTTACTGAATTTACTTTTTCCTCAAACTTCAATCGTCCACTTCTAAATTTGAACAGTTATGAGCTTTGATTAAAAAAAAAAAAGACATTTCCGTGTTGCTAAATTGTACATCTAGTCCTATTTTCTAAGTCATCAGGGATTGCTTTTTTGTCACTCAGAGCACTGAGCATGGACAGCTTTTAAAGGTAGTGAGTCGGTCCGATAAGTGGCTCAATCCTCGTACTAAAGCATTTTTACCGAAGGTTTAATAGCTACTGTATAATGAATTATAATATATTCTCTCCTATTGCAAATTCCCCTCTAATACAGTCCTTCTGCTGTAGCGAAAAAGTCCATCTGGATGTTATTGTGGGCAGCTTTTTAATAATACAAATCAATTGCATGATTTTAAGTAGGTAGACTCATCCTTTTGTTAGAAATTCCCACCAATGCCAAACAGGATGGAGCTTGTATAGCTAATACATTTTAAAGTAGGAGCGTTTTTCATCCTGAAAGTGGCTTATTGTGTTGGCTGCGCATCATGGTCAGTTCTTAGTGAGCGGCATTTGTTGGTATCAAACGCACCTGCTCGGGTGAACATTTCAGCCCCGGTTTGAACTCATTGAAAGGCAATACGCTCGTGAATCTCGCTGTTCCGATTTAATGGAACGTACCTTTCGGTGACAGCGGGTTGGCAGCACATCATCAAAGTGAAACTTCCCAAGTTCCGCTTAACTTGTTGCTGAAATAGTTTCTCGTTTTCGAGGAAATTGCTGTGCGCCTAAGTCTCGGAGAAGTGTATCAGAGAATCTTCCCTGAGGGAAAAATTGCCACTTGCATGCTTGTCTTTGACCAAAGTGAAGTCCTCACACACGCCACGGGAACATATGCTGTTTAGGTAGATATAAAGGAGTAATTTTATTACTTGGTACATCTCCCCTCAGAAGCCATTTCATTTCTTCTTTCAGCCGCCACAGCAGCCTTTTATTTGATCTCATATTCCAGAGGACGACCGCCTCAAACCAGTCGGACTCCGTTTATTTTCATTTGGAAAACACATTTAGTGTCGAAGGGACGTCAAAAGATTTAAGTGAAGAGCAGGGGGTTTCGTGTGAAATATACTGAGGCGAGTTTCTCTCCATGTTAATACCCTCCTGTGGGGGGCTGTTTGGAGTTAAACTTATTTTATTTTCTCCTTTTTTTTGTCGGTGTTCCTTCAATGTAATAAAAAATAAATCTTTTGAATATAAGCCCTAAAAAGCACAATTTAAAAATTCTATCTTTACATGACACACACAAAAAAGAACTACTACTTGATAATTGCTTTAATTTCTCTTGCTTCCTTTTTTGTTTTGTACTTTGTAGATTGAGAAAATTAAATGTTGCTGTTTTACAAGATAAACTCGTGTCCATTTTTATAGGTACAATATTTCTCGTATTTGTGTTGCTCTGTGATGCGCTGAACATTTTCAAGGAAAGACTGATCTGGACACAACACAAGACAAGACAGTTGAGCACAGGCACCCCGTGGTTGTCATACAGTTTGAAACCTGGCATTGTTTTGAAGAAAGGGCAGATAATTCCTTCATGGCATGCGTCTCTAAAAACCAGTATAGACCTCTGCGTCGACAGAACCTTCACAGAAACACGAGTCAACTAAGCCATGGACACTGACACGCACTCACACGAGAACAAATTCTGTTGTACGTTTCACTTATAACAACACGGAGGCCCATTCTCGTACCTGTGATTCGTTTTGACCCCAAAGCGAGCAGAGCCGCTGCTTTTAAAACTATTTGCAGAGTTGATAATGCTCATAGGATCCCCCAATTTGTAATTACCGGTACAATTCTGGACACGATGACAAATTGTTTGGAGTGATAATCTAAGCAAAAGTGACCAAACGGAGCAAAGTCTGGTTGCACTAATATTTACTTTACTCTTTGAATTGTTTCGTGTTTATTTTGTTCCCTTTAGCTATTTGAAGGCTTTTAAGTCTTTGAATTATTTGAAACAGTAGTCCGTCGATTAGCACAGGGGTTATGTTCCACAAACCACTGCGATAGGTGAAAAACCGTGAAGTAGGAACGCCAAATTTATTTTATTATTCATATATAAATGTAGGCTTTATAAACCCTTCCCACACTCTTGTCATGCTCTAAACACTTAATAGTGCAAAACAATACCTTGATTACAGTAGTCCCTCATTTATTTCCTCTGAGGCAAAATGTCTCAACAAAAATATAAACTGTCCAGATGACCTGACTGAACATTGTTGGATTTTCTTTTTTTTACCTTGATTATTGGCCATGAGCTTTGATGTTTTAACCACTTTGGCTATGGTTGCCTCAAAAGAGTCGATAGAGGAGAGGGTGGGCCCCAGAAACCATCATATCACTAGCAAACTGGTTGATCCACTGTGGGTTTGCTGCTTGTGGGACTGTTTGTTGTGGCACCGCAGACTGATGAAGTCCTTTGGATTAGGGATGGGGCCGACCTCGGGCTCCGATACCAGCATAATTTACGTATCGGATTTTTCTGTTCCAACCTGCAGAGAGTTCCAATCCATGATGCATGTCTGTGTCTGCTGAAACTTCACCACATGTGATTCCCTGCCAGCTGCTCTGCACGTTGGCTTCAAACTAGGGAATGGATTTTCTGAACGGAGGCGTGTCTCATGAAGCCCAGAGTAATAAAGACCCGCCTCACATTCAGGAAATCCAGTTCATAGTTTGCAACCAGCTAAAATGTGCAGTAGCACTGTAGCTAACAGCTAGCCAACTTCTCATTTAAACATGTCCGCTGTGTGGAAGTATTTTACACTAGAAACGCCACAAAGTAAGACCGTAATGTGCAATGTCTGCAGAGCCATAGCACCACATTAAACCGCGGTGAAGTTGGTTTTACGTAGGACATTGGAGCTCCGGGGCTTCAGCGGGGCGCTCCTCTCTCTCAACCCGAAGCAGGCAGCCTGACCCCGGCCAGCCGTGCCCAATCTTCCACGCTCAGTCTGCTCGTCTCCTAGGAGGGGCAGACTGAGCGCGGATGACTGAAATCAGTCTGCCTGCTTCGGATTGAACAAGAAGAACACATTGCTGAAGCCATGGAGCTCGAATGTTCACCGAGAAGTTGTTAAACTTCATCGTAATTTTTAATGACCAACCAACCGCTATCAGTTGTAGAAAACGAAGGATTTCGGAGCTTGATACTTGCAGCCAAGATATAGTTTACCCTCCAGGAGATATTTATCAATGGAACAGTAGACAATCATAAAAAAGCATATTAATTGAAAAATACAAGAAAATTATATTTAAAAACAAAACAAAAACGGCTACATTATAAAGCAATGTAAAATACTAAAAACAGGAACACGTCTGTGTTGATTTATTCCATGAACTTAGCAGATGTTTAAAGCCATTTTTTAAAATTAATTTATTCATTCATTTAAGTGAAACAAAATAAACAAAACAAATTACTGTAATCAAAAAGAAAACTTAAAAGGAAAAGAGTGCCGAAAGAAGAAAAAAATCTTATATCTCCCCTTTATTTAAAAAATACTTTAAACAATCACTTAAATTAATCACTTTTAATATCCACTTTAAAGCTAAGAATTAAAAAAACACATTTTATGTTAGCAGAATTTCATTCTAACTTTAAAACCTATCCAACATTAATTACCTCAAGCTGCCTTTTTGGACATGCATACATATATTAGTACAAATTGTACTTGCCTATAGAGAGGAGATCATTACAGCCTCATAAAATCAATAATGATATCGGTGCTGTATCATATCAGCCGATATACAGATTTAGGTATCAAGATAGGATCAGAAGTAAAAAAAATTTTTTTTTAAAGTGGATCATCAAGGCATCCCTACTTTGGATGAAGGACGAAATGTCTCAAGAAAAAAAGAAACCATCCAGGCGACCTGACTGAACTTTGTTGGATCTCGCTGTTTAGACGTTGAAATGTGAATATAATAACCACCTAATTACTCCATCCTGTTGATATGTAACTAAACACTTTTTGACTAAAAAACAAATTCACCAACAAAAATAAAACTTGACAGAATTAATTCAGAAAAATGTCATTCCAGTAAAGAATAATAAACTCGTTTAGAAAATCCAAACTCTCACATTCCCCACACCGGTGCTAATTCAAAACTAATTTTTACTAGCCACTAATTTGAGGGCAAAGGGTTGGGTGTGTGTGTGTAGGAATTACATCTGGAGATAATTGAATGAGTGGAGGCTGAAACCAAATTTTTTTTTTTAATGGAGCAAGACCGTCAAGACAGAGGAGAAACTATTTAGGTGAGTGGGACTTCCTGAGCAGTGAAACGACAGTTTCCACAAAAATGTTTTCATTGTGCTGACACCAGACACCGGCTGCAGAGGATACAGTGTAGGTGCAGCAGGCACAGGCGGAGAGACAGACAGATAAATGAGAGGGGGGCGAGACTTTTAGGAAATGTGGGACTCGAGATAAGGTGCAGTCTTCTGCAGACGGCTGCATTGGTTTAGTAAATATCCAAATATATGCAGTTACGGGCTGCGTGTTAATTTTGGCTCCACGCTGTAAAGGCTTTACGTTCAGGTTTATGAGGAAGTCTTTGTCTCAAGTGACCAGCTACATATGGTCTGCCTAATAAATGGCACGATTTATCACCGAGCCGCAGTTTTCAAAGCCCTGAGTAAAGAGCGCCCAGCTGAGGCAATTTCACTGGATGCAAACTTTATGACTACTTGCAAAAAAAAGTACAAACATTGTTTTCACGAGAAAAAAATCTGTATGTGGTAAAAAAATATATTTAAAAAAAATCTGCATGGATCAGTGGGGAGAAAGTGTTCTCCATTTAGTAGTACCGGTAGGCTTCTTTCAACAAATGTTTGGAGCAAAACCACAGCAGTGGTCCTAAAGTTGTGGTTGGTATTCCAATAAGGGTCGCAAGAAGGAAAGATTGGGGTCAATAAATATTACAAGTACAAAAGATTGCTAATACTGTATGTCGTTTTGGCCACAACTGTTATGAGAGATTCCAACAAAGTTCAGTCAGGTCATCTGGATGATTTCTTTTATCTTCGGACGTTTCGTCCTTCATCCAAAGGACTTCATCAGTCCATGGAGCCACAAACAAACTCAGTCCCCTGTTGACTCGTCTGAGGCAGCCAGATCCAAAGGGGTTCAAAACATCAAAGTCCATGCTCAATAATCCAGGTTAAAAAAAAATCCAACAATGTTAAATCAGGTCCTCTGGACGGTTTCTTTTTTTGTTGTTGAGATGTTTCATCCATCATCCAAAGGACTTCATCAGTTCGAGGAGCCTCGACAAACTGAGTCCCGCAGGTGGCAAACCCACATAGTGAACCAACCAGTTTGCTGGTGATAAGAGGGTCTCTGGGGCCCGCCCTCTCCCACTTCGACTCCTCCGAGGCAGCCATAGCCATAACTGGTTGGTCTACTATGTACCGGTAGGTTTGCTGCTTGTGGAGAAGAGTTTGTTGAGGCTCCTCGAACTGATGAAGTCCTTTGGATAGAGGATGAAACATCTCAACAAAAAAACGAACCATCCAGATGACCTGATTGAACTTTGTTGGATTATTCCTTTTTTACCTGGATTATTGAGCATGAACCTCGAAGCGTTTCAAGATTATTCCCCAAGCCTTCCATCTCGTCTGATTCGTGGTGTTTTCTTTATTTTTTATGCAGCATGAATGTATTTTTCATTACTTCTTGTAAGCAGATCAGCAAGCAGGATTCCTTGGATGTTAGGCAGCAGTTGTTGCATAGCGTATATACAGGTGTCGTGCTCCTTTGACTGCCGGTGGAGCGTGTCCTCCTGCGGAGCTGCGGTTCTGGGAGTGATAATCTCTTTGGCAGAGCCGGAGCTGTGGGATCCTTAAGACGCTGCGGATCGCTGTCATAAATGGGTTTCAGATTCGCCCACAACAGGAAATCTGAAAGCATGAAATGACTGTCGAACCTCTTGTTTTTAGACGTCTTTTCATCACTGTGACATCCAAGAGGCCTGGGACATGCAAGTGGGGGAAAAAACATGCAGAAGTCGTGTGTACTTTCCTTCAGAATTTAATGAACCGCGGTCGTCTTTAATGAATCAAACGGCTACTGTGGAAATAAAAACTGAGCTCAACTGTTTTATCTAATCTGCAGGTACCGTATTTTCCGGTGTATAGGTCACACTTTTTAAATGTTTTTTTTTCAAGGCCTGCGACCTATACACCGGTGCGACCTGTATAAGGCTTGTTATCACTTTCGGCGAAACAAATTTTTAAATCCAGCTCATTTCACAATTACGTTCATTTATTAAGGAAAAGTTCAGCTCAGACACATATTTGCTATAATTTTTATCAAACAAATAATTGTTTTTAAGTGTTAATCTTCTTAAAAGCCTTGCTGTGCGCTCCTGTGGCAGACATTTGCAGCAGAGCTAAACGTAGGTGCGACCTATCTAGGGATTTTTCCAATCTATTGGTAATAATTGGATGGTGCGACCTATACACCGGTGCGACTTATACACCAGAAAATACGGTAAACTGATGTGAGTTTTGTTTTATGTATTTATTTTTCTAATTCTAACGGTCTTTTGAAGAAAATCGTTTTTTTTTTTTTTTATTGGGAAAGGGGTTGGGCATCGAGGGCAGCTGCGCTGGTGATGGTGGTGTGGGGGGAGAAAGAGGAGTCAGAGGAGTGCCAATTTAACCTGAAGTGCCTGTCGCTGGTCTGCAGCTCCTTCGCTTCAAGAGGCCGGGTCGGCTTGAACCGCCGGACTTCTGTCAATTCCATCGCTTGTATTTTTCTTCTGTAATGTATACTTTAATTTGCCGCCCACCTGCCGCCTGTGTGGAGCGGCGGCGGCGGCAGAAGCAGCTGGAGGGGAGGTGCAGGTATCATTAAGCCTTGAAGAGGCACCAGTGGAATGCTGCTGAGTGCTGTACGTGGCTCCTTCCAGCGTGTGTTGATATTTCAGAGCCCAGCACAGAATAGTTTATTTTCAATAGGAACTCGAGGCGGGGTTGGGTTGGCGTGTGTCCCCCACCCCCTCCCCCCTTCCACTCCTCAGCTGGACTGTTGGTATTGAGTCAAGCAAACACTCTCTTAGGGATGTCCTGTTGGGAGCTCAGCCAAAGGTTCAAATGAAAATCACATGTGGAAACATCCAGAGGAAAGCAACAGGGCTTCAGTTCACACCCTCAATAATCACTTTCATTATTTTTAGAGTAAATTTGTATTTTTTTTTCTTCTCCCCTCTCCATATTTAAAATAAATCAACGCGTAAATGGAACCAAATCATCATACAGTGTTTATCATGGTGATTACAGTGTTCAGGGACCACTCTGTCTTCAATGACTGCTTCCCCCCCCCACCCACCACCTCTGCTGAAACACATATGCAAATATATTTGGACACTGTCATTATCATCCCCTTAATAGGCATTTCATTAGGGATTTCTGAATGCACGGTGAAAGTGCAAGTTGCCATGGATACCCTGGTGCTTAAGTACGGTATATTAAAACGGTGCTGCCTTTCCAACCACTTATATAATCACCGGTCCGTAATGGCCTGTGCTTTGTGGCCATAAGCAACATATTGTGTGATCAACATTGCCCGGGACTTAAAAAACGTGCCCCTCTCTGCCATTATGTCCTGTTTGGCTTGTTATTATTTGTAGTCCGGACTTTGTGGATTATGGACTGTGCTTGTGGAACAGTTGAGTGGTTGAATAATGAATGGTGGTGGCGTGTGTGCGTTATTTATGTGGGATGCTTTGCTCTTTGGAAATGTTTTTTTTTATTGTTGTAAAAGGGAAAGGACACTACTTAATTATGAAAGAAAGTACCTTTAATAAACAGGAATGATTCTGTTTGCACGTCAGTCAAAACTTTAGCAGTTCTTTGCAGGAAAACGTGGCTTTTTTTTGATTCAAGCCAAGTCTGCACGCGTCACTGTAGCTGTGAATTAACAGTTAATGGCGATGGCCGTGGTGGTTGTAGTTGGTGCGCGTGTAAACGTTGCAGTGGGAAGCGGCGTTGGCTCCTGTCGTTGTCATGGCGCTGCATCCCCCACTGCTCCCGCCAACGTTGGCAACCAGCTGCTACCACCGCCCCCTCCTCACCCTACCGCCACACGTCTGCCTGTCTTTCTCCCCCACTTCCTGCTGCCACCTCATCAAGACGCTGGTGGGCCCACTTGCATCCGTTGACCTTGGCAGAAGAAATCACCAAAAGAAGGGAATGAACGCCAACAGGGAGAACGGTGTTGTCACAATGTGAAGAAATGGGCCACAGTACCCCCCCCCCCCCATCCCTATAGGGAAGTACCGTATTTTTCGGACTATAGGTCCCACCCGAGTATAGGTTGCATTGTCCAATTATTGCCAAAGAATTGGAAAAATCCATACATAAATATAAATTTTGGCCCCTTTGTAAGTGGGTTTGACACCCCTGGTCCAGAGATGACCTAACTGAACTTTGTTGGATTTATTGTTTGCTTAAAGTGCGTCTTTCACTTTAAACATATGTACCGTATTTTTCGGACTATAGGTCACACCCAAGTATAGGTCGCATTGTCCAATTATTGCCAAAGAATTGGAAAAATCCATATACTGTATAGGTCGCACCTGAATATAGGTCGCACCTACGTCAAAATGTGGACCGTGTTTAGCTCTGCTGCAAATGTCTCTTCCACAGGAGCGCACAGCAAGGCTTTTAAGAAGATTAACACTTAAAAACAATTAATTGTTTGATAAAAAATTATAGCAAATATGTGTCTGAGCTGAACTTTTCTTTAATAAATGAATAATTTTAGCAGGATAAAAGCCTAAAAAAACATTTGTTAGCTGACATTATTGTAAGAGTGTGTCTCGGTTTAATTTTTGTTAATAAATTATTACAAATCAGCAAAGGTGGGCGCCAGACCGCCAGGGAGCGCTAATGTGCTAATCCGCTTATAGCGTACCTAAACAATTTATCAGCGTTACAGCGGTTTGACTAACTTTTATAATTCATAAGCGGATTTGCGCTATTTTTATTTAAAATGTAGTACCGTTAATAACTAATTATCTATCGGTAAAAACGAAAAAACTTATTCATGGGCCCGGACGACTGCTAACAGACCATATCCTGTCAGTGCCGGATGTGGTCCGTGACAAAAAAGCGTCCCCTCAGTAATAATAATAATAATAATGAATTCAATTTATAACGCACTTTTCATTAATGAAAATCTCAAAGTGCTACAAGGTGCAACAGAAATTAAATGTCAATAAAACAAGTAATAAAACAAGTAAAATCAATAACAGTATCAACTAAGATCAAAAGTAGAATCATGAGGAGGCAGAGTATGCTCGGTTGAAAAGAAAGGTCTTCAAGCCGCTCTTAAAGTCAACCACAGACTGTGGGACCCTCAGACAGTCAGGAAGAGAGTTCCACAGGCGGGGGGCAGCCACACTGAAAGCCCGGTCTCCCATGGTCCTTAATTTGGTTCTCGGAATGTGAAGGAGATTACTGTTCTGTGACCGCAGCGACCGGGTGGATGAGTGTGGAATAAGAATATCCTTCAGATAATCTGGTGAAGCTCCATGTAAGCATTGATGTGTAATGAGAGCAGTTTTGTACTGAATTCTGTAGGCGACAGGAAGCCAATGAAGGTTATGAAGAATGGGCGTAATATGTTCAAATTTACGAACTCGCAACAAGATCCTTGCTGCACTGTTTTGAATATATTGAAGTTTCTGAAGGTTTTTGCCAGGGATTCCAATAAACAGGGAGTTGCAGTAGTCGAGCCTGGAGGAGACAAAAGCATGGACGAGCTTCTCAGCATCGGAAAAAGTTAGGGATGGGCGAAGTCTAGAGATGTTTCGAAGATGGAAGAAGCAAGTTTTAAACAGAAGCTTAATGTGATTTTCAAATGTAAGATTGGAGTCCATTTTTATTCCAAGATTAGTAACAGAGGTGGACAGTCTCTTTGCTAGAGCGAGCGCTCTCAGTTAGCAGCCAATGTGTTACTCTGCAACCTTATTGCCTGTTTTCGAAGAGTCAGACGAAGAGTTTTTAACATGGAGGGTGAACTTATGGATGTTTCACAGCGGCCTACGCAACACGTCTGGATTTTAAAAAGTATTTCGCCCTTTGCCCTCTTCAAAATGGCGGCCGCGACGGCCACAGAAGATAAGGACTTTCCATGAAAACACGGTAAAAACAATTATTTCTGTGCTGAGAAAAATATATTTCTTAGCTGACTTTATAGCACAAGGTTTTTCTGAGCTTAACCGGTTCAAATGGTCAAATCTGCTGGATTTAAAAAGTATTTCGGATTTGCCCTCTTCAAAATGGCGGTTAGCGTGTTAGCATTAGCGTCCGCTAGCATTGCTAATACATAAGTGCTTTTGAAATTGCTGACCTAAATAAATCAATAAGTGCTTTAGAACTAGCGGAACTAATTTTTGGATTAGCGCTACCTAGCACTGCAAATCAGCTTATTTGATAAAAAGCCATATATAGGTCGCACCTGACTATAGGTCGCAGGCCATGAAAAAATGATAAAAAGCTGCGACCTATAGTCCGGAAAATACGGTAATTGTTTCTAAAGCCGGGGGTCTCTTGTTTGTCTTTTCCAGTGAGGCGTTCTGAGTTTATCAAAGGAGCTTTCTACAGTGAAGTCGTTGGTGCTGAAAGAGAAATGGGAGAAATTACTAGAATAACGTGGATGCTTAGAGCAATTAACAGCGGTTGTTTAAATCTGGACCCTTTTGACTCCATATGTGTCGCCGTCTCGTTTTCCTCTGCTGCTCACTCTTACGCTCTTGTCATCTCCCTCACACTCGCCTCGACTCTCTGCCACGATTGTTTAGTGTTTATCCCCTGCTCCTCCTCGGAGCAAGTTGACATTAATGAAGACGCCGCGTCTTTTGGTCTGCGTTGCGCCTCTTAATAATATCATACGGCTGAAATATGCTTCGGTGGAGCCGGGGAGATAACAGCGCACCGCTCACAGGGAGTTCAAGTGGTCTTTACCCCTCGTTACGGGTTAGTTTTCCATAAATAAATATGTCACTAATGCCTTTTTCTACAATAAAACTCCCAATAAAGCCACGTGTTCTTGCGTAAAACAAATTAAATGTCATTTTTAGCTTAATCTAAATGTTTACTCTGTGTTTATGACCAACCTTTTTTAGGCAAATACAGAAATAAACAATGTCCCAGGCTCAAGTGGCTCGGCAGGCTGGTGGCAGATGGACCAGCTCTCCACATCTGCTGCGAGCAGACTGGGGGCTTTGTGCTCGTCTCTCCTGGGGAAGACCACAGCTTCCTTGTTGCCAGTAGATTCCTGTCTGTCGGAGCGTCTAAGAAAAACATCTGTGGCATGCAAGCGAGAGGGGGAGAGCTGGAGAGAGAGAGGAAAAGAGGAGGGGGATAATATAAATTGGTAAATATCATTAGCCGTTAAGTGACAAACGCATCTTGAATGTTCGACTGTTTTGAAGTCAACAAAACATTAAAGTTTTTCTCGCTCTTCATGCTCTCGACAGCGTTTTAAATATAGACCGCGGAGCCACGGTTGTGACAAAGAAGCGTCGAGCGTCACTTCAGCGTTTTGTTTAAGGGGGGGGGGGTACTGCATGTGGAGGTCTCCCCGTGTAGTTTTCAACCTTTTGTAGTCTTCCCTCCCCTTTCAGATTCCTCCAGAATCACCCTCCCTTCTTCGCTACTCCTTTGCCAACTCTCGCCACCCCTCCGCCCCCTCCCCACCGATCAAGCCACTGGTTTTTTTGTGTACTATTGGTCCTCCGGCGTCAAAACAATCCAGCGGGGCTGCCCGACTTGTTTTAATTAGGCGGCGCTTTCAGACGTGACCAGGCAGAGGTGCTCTCCCCGCTCGCTCTTACTGTAAATACCGCTCTAAACACTTCTCCGGTGATGTCTTTGACAGAAAGCGCCAGCTAGTTCCTCTCTCTTTTTTTTTTTTTTTAAATTTAAATTCTTTCCACTTTTTCTTCCCATTTCCTACGCGTGGCTCCCCGTTCGTCCTTCTCGACACACAATAATATGCCGTCAGGTTGAGAATAACTTCTTCCGATGCTTCTTTCGGAGCAGAGCGGATTTCTCTCTCACTGTTTAAAAGGTAGGTGCTTTTTTTTTTTTTTTTTTTGAAGTTTTGCTTTTGGAGGCGTGTGCTTGTGCTTTGTGGAAATGCACGGACGGGGCATTGCTGATTGTTTTTAAAGTACTCTTTAGCTGGTGGAGCTAAAGAGTACTTTACATTCAGACACACACACTTTGACCGGCGCACAAAGAAAAGCGAGTGAACTGCACGAGCGTAAAGACCGACACGTACCTTTTCTGTGAAAGCAGCGTCCTCCAGCAGCCCTGCTTCTCTCTCCTCTCACAGCGGCTACACAGTGGAAAGTAGAAACCCAGTCCGGCAGGTTGTATCTGTGTGTGTGTGTGTGTGCGCGCGCTGGAGAGAGGGCAACAAAAGAACCACGTTTTGTTCAGTAAAAGTGATGCAGATGTGCGGTTCAGAGCGCCGGCGAGCGTCCTGCGACGAGTCCCGGCGGTCCTCGTGTGAGGATCCCCACACACACACTCTCGCGCGCGCACACACACACTCGCTCACACAGGACCCACCCACACACACAGACACCACCTGGACACACACTCCTGCACATTTGCACCCCAATGCACAGATTTAGCAATAATTTTTTTTTTTATCGTGGAGTTTTCAAAAACAACTCCGTTCCCAACTCGTCTCCTCTTTCAGGCCTGCATGACCGACACCCCACCCCAGCTGTTAATTGCCCCAGTGACAACTGGAAGTGATAGAACAGCAGACTTCTTTCACAATTATTCTATTTTATTTTTTTTAATAGGGCAAGGGTGATTAAAGTATGCATGAATGGCACAGTGAGGTGGCGAGAGGAGGTGGAGGAAAAAGAGGGAGCAAGGGGGGAGACTGGGGCGGGGGCTGGGGTGGCAGGTGGCAAGGAGGTGGTGTTGCTGGATCGGTGGGGGGTGGGGGGGGGGAGACTTGTTTATGATGCTATCTCCCCCCACACACACAAACACGGCTGAAGTGATGACACAAATAGTGTTGCCTCTTCACACGGTGACAGTCGAGTTTCGGGCGTCGCTGCAAGACTCCCTCGCTGGTGGAGAGTCCTCCGTCTGCTCTGGCACTCCTCAACTTCAGGTAAAACAAACAAACAAAAGCCATCCCTCCATCCATCCATCCGTCCGTCCATCCCTCCACCTATCAGCCTCCTGTCATCTCTGCGTCCCACTGTGGAGCTGCTCATCCTTCTGCAGCCTCTGCTAATCTGCTGCTTAATTAGTGCTGATGAGTTGAGTGTGTGCGTGAGAGAGTGTGTGTGAGAGAGAGGCTGCGCGCGTGCACGTCCACGCGTGTGACCGTCTGAGCGTGAAACTCCTCTCGCTGCTCTTGGATCAGGTGCCACCGTCCACTTGCTAAAGCTAATCGCCAATCAATGAAGTCAAGAGGCTACAAAAAAAGATCAAACATTAATCTCGTGTGTGTTTCGGGAGAGCAAAGTTTGATTTGTTTGTTTTTTCTAAAAGATTTTACTCGTAAGAGCAGTTTTGAAAAGGCGAGACTCGTAATTGGCGAAGCGCTAATTATCTTTATCAAAGGCGAGCGGGATCATTTGTTTACTTAAATATTGATGAGGGTGAGCAAGGCATGGGATTGGGCTATTGTGGGCATATTATTAACATTTCATAGGGCTTTGTGCAGGAATGCGAAAGAGACTCCTCTTCATAATTTAATACCCTGATGCATAATGAGCTATGTGATTAGCTCACACGGAGAATTGGCCAAACTCCATTTTGACGGCGGATAATTTACATTGTTCTCCAGAGTCTGGCGTATAATAGGTTCTTTAGCACAATAAAATTAAAAGCTACACATTTTAGATTTCGGTGCACAAATCCCCCCGCCCCTGGCAGTGTTCGTTTTGAATTTTCTTTTAATGCGCATTTGCTTCATTTTGTTAAAATAAAATAAAATAAAAGGAGGCTGTTGTTGAGAATGAATTCCACAAACAACATGTTTACCTGCGCGTTTTGTTTAGAGAGCGCTCTCTGGCCAATTAACACCGTTCGTTAGCGGAGCGTCGTTATTTGTTTTGAAAGTTTAACCAATCACTTTGTTATGCTAATTGTGATGTAATTTAATTTGAGTTCCCCCCCGTAATGATGATGCCGCTATTATCCACATAAATGATGCAGTTAAGCAGCACGGCCTCATTTGCATGTGCTTGAAGGGGAGAGAGGCTGAAAGCAGCCGTCTCCCGTATCACTCCGCTTTAATTTTCCACCTCTGTTCACTCCTGCCCTGTGGGTCTTCCTGCTGTCGCCGACTATTGACGATCAGCACTTTTAGCTGAATTTTTTTTTTTTATATTATACAAAGTGGATTTTTACTTTTTATTTTTGGGCTGCTAACAGATAATTAAGAAGGAACTTACAGACTGATTTAATGTGCAAATGAACATTCTGTTAAGTGTTAAACATCTGGATTGGTTTGTTTGACCCCCAACGCACTCCCATTACTTCGTCTTTCAGTTTACGTGTCGGTGGATTTCGAGTTGTACACGAAGCTTTTCTCTGTAAACGTGTGGTTTTAATATACGTTTGCTTTGAACTCTTATTTAATTAAACTCCATATTACACTTAGATACTGTAAAGTGCTTTTTTTTTCTAAAGTCCGTAACCTTGTTTGTTGAAAAAGTTTGACCGAGCCGAGGTTAAAGACGGCTTCTCGTCGTGGCTTTTTTTATTTATTTTTTAGTAATTCTCCTGAAAGACGTGTATTATTTTCTCCTCCCGAGCAGACGCCGTCCTGCTTTTATGCTTCTAATTGGTTACATAAATCTTGTCTGGTGTGAATGAGAAACGTTGCGGCGTTGTCAACCGCAATCTTCGCCCTTATTTACCAATTCATTAAGATCTATCGATGCAGGACTGCTGAGAGGGAATGACAACATAAATCAGAGCTGCGGACGTAATGGCCCTAATCAAGCAGGAATAACTGGAAACGTCACGATGAGATATGCCTGTGTAGCTGCGCCCGGTCGCCGCTGATCCACCGGATGTGCTCCGCTCCGCTCAGGACCGACGATCCAACTCCCATTAGCTCCTCTGATTTTCCTCTAATCAATCGCCTTGAGAATTGGTCCGTTCACTTCTCTTTTTTTTTTTTTGTCTTTCTCCCAGTTTCGCTTCATATCGGAGCACGCACAGCCCTCTTGCACAGAGTAAAACATATTTTCCGAGAGGTCTCTATAAATACAGTGGAAGTGCCCTGCACACCGTGCGCCTCCTCTACTCCTGATAAAGATGATTGGATGAGACAACGAGGCCTCCCCCTCTTTTATAGGTCAATTAGCGCTGATTAGGTGGGCCGAGTTAATTAACGCAATTGGCAAATATGCAAATGAGAGCCGACCGGCCGGCTTTCGTCACCGCCTCGCTCGACCGTGGCGGCGTCTCCTGCCTCCGAACGTCATGTCTGAACATGTAAATGATATGGGACGAGCCAAAATCCAAAGAGTTTCTCCTCCTCTCTTTTTTTTTTTATCCAAGAGGGTTGTGCTTCTCTGCGATTGAATTTCACTTTACAGCTGCGTTTTCTTTATTTTTAATTGAATCTTTGACGTTTGCCTTTTAAAAAATGTATTTATTGCAGAGCTGCTACATTTGTTTAACATTAATTTACACCAACACTATCGCGCACGCTATACACACACGAGCGCCTCTTATATTTGATTCAAAAAAAAAAAAAAAGCCCGTACGGTTGAACTTTACACACGTTCCACTGCTTTTTTCTTTGTCGTCTTCGTTCCCTTTCTGTTCTCCTCGAGACGCCGACACGTCGTCCTCGCGCACCCATTCATGGACACTTCCACATCGTGGCAAATAGTCTTTTATCTTATTCCGTCTCATCTCCTTGTTGTAAATAGAAAAAGAATTAAGTTCTGAACATTCTTGACTGAATGTCTCGTATCGCGGAGTTACAATTTACTGTCGGCTCAAATGAAGAATTGAAATACGACGAGTGGAGGGCTCGTTGGACACGAGATAACCACATTTGATTCTGTTGCTTTGAATAATGTTAATCCGGCATTATAAAAAAGAAGCAAAGTCCATTATTCATATTCATCTCCTTTCATTTGGCCCCACTCTTGATTTTGTAAATATGATTTTTTTCTTCTTTTCTTCCAAAGCAATCTTTATTCACCGGTGAAGCACTTTTGAAATTCCTCTATCTATGAGCAGAAACCATTACCATACACAGGTTTATAAGAAGCAGCCATTAATGCTCTTTTATGGCAGTCCTTTAGCGCCAAAAGGAAGCTTTTAATTCTAAGGCACGGCAGCCTGACTTGCCTTGTTTAATCCAGCACGTTTTTTTTTAAATATATATTTCTTTCCAAGTGGTCGTTTTTTTTTTTTTCATTTCCTACTCGAAAAATCTTTTGGTGTCCTTTTGCTGAAATTCCAGTCATATAATCATAATCAAATCTTTGCCTTTTCTCTACTGAATGTTTTTATACTTTTAGCTCAGCTTTAAATTATTTATTCTTTTTGATCAATTTCATAGTTGTGGAGCCATCTTTTTTTTTTTTTTTTTTTTGTCAGCCCACGTGTGGCATTTTGATTTATTAAAGCAATTTTAAGTATAAATCCGCGACCTTGCACAGTTACTACTTTATTTTATATGCATCGTAACTTATGGCAATGATGAATTAATTTCACTCAAGCACAGAATCGGTGATTATTTTAAATGGTAGCCATATCTCGACCCGATCAGAGAGCTGCGAGGACTCGGCAGACTGTGAAATGTAATTTCTATTATTATTTTTTATTTATTTATTAGTTTGATCTGTGACAACGTAAAGGATTCCGGCTCTGCCGCCTGAAACGTGAGCTGCTGATGAACCGGGGTCACTTTTCTTTTTCTACTTTCTTTTGTGTCGTCCTAATGAAAATGTTTTTTGCAACTCATGCATATAAAATGAGGAAATGGATTCAGACGGACACGGTGGAGAAGCTTCTCTGAGAATGGATGGCACGGAGATGAAGCCGGTGTCAGGGCAGCAGTGTGTTAACAGTGTATCGTGTGTTAAATTCCTCGGTGGACCCGAGGCAGACAGCTGTGCATTCCCTTCAGATGGATGGCCAGTGTCATAGTGTGTGTTTACCGCACATGATAGAGCGGCAGACAGGCCAGGTAATGAGGCTACATTAAGGGCTTTTAGAGCTCGCAAACAAAGATGGAGGGCTGCTTCTTTCCCCTTTAATGATATGTGTGTGTGGGAGAAAGGCTCAGTTTTCCCCTTACACCTTTGTTGTGTCGCTTCTCAGAAGAAAGAGGAGAAATCCCCCCCATCGCCAGAGTCCAAGCTTCCTCAGGACCCTTCCTTCAGATTCTCGTTGAAACAGGTGGATTTGCAGGATTTAAGAGTACCATATTTTCTGGCATATAAGTTGCAGGGTTTTTTGCATAGATTTGTCAGTTCTGCGACTTATATACGTTTTTTCCTTATTCGTAAAACAATTTTTGACGGACACTTTAAATTTCGAAGAACTGCGCTCGCTTCACTCAGCTGGTGCATTGGGAGGAACGCTGGAGAGCTCCTGGCTCTGCCACAATGGATGGATGGATGGATGGTGCCACCCTGCCCAGGCAAAATGAAGCCGTTTTGACCATTAAGGTGCATTTATTAAGGAAAAGTTTAACTGAAACACAACTTCGCTATAATGTCAAGCAAATAATTGTTTTTAAGAGTTAATCTTGTTAAATTTCGAAGAACTGCAACTGCGAGTCCTCCCGTGCATGCTCGCTTCACTCAGTTGGTGCAGGCGGAGGAACGCTGGAGAAGCTAGTGGCTCCAACCGCGATGGCTGGGTGGATGGTGTCGTGCCACCCAGGAGAAATTAAGCTGTTCTGACCATTAAATAAATGCATACTAAATGCGACCTATACACCATCCATCCATTCTCTTCCGCTAATCTGGGGTCAGGTCGCGGGGGTAGCAGCCTAAGTAGGGAGGCCCAGACTTCCCTCTCCCCAGCCACTTGGAGCAGCTCCTCTGGGGGAATCCCAAGGCGTTCCCAGGCCAGCCGAGAAACATAGTCCCTCCAGCGTGTCCTGGGTCTTCCTCTGGGTCTCCTCCCGGTGGGACATGCCCGGAACACCTCACCAGGGAGGCGTCCAGGAGGCATCCTAACCAGATGCCCGAGCCACCTCAACTGGCTCCTCTCGATGTGGAGAAGCAGCGGCTCTACTCCGAGTCCCTCCCGGATGACTGAGCTTCTCACCCTATCTCTAAGGGAGAGTCCAGACACCCTGCGGAGAAAACTCATTTCAGCCGCTTGTATCCGAGATCTCGTTCTTTCGGTCACAACCCAAAGCTCATGACCATAGATGAGGGTGGGAACGTAGATCGATCGGTAAATTGAGAGCTTTGCCTTTTGACTCAGCTCTCTCTTCACCACGACAGACCGGTACAGCGCCCGCTTCACTGCGGACGCTGCACCTATCCGCCTATCGATCTCACGCTCCAGTTTTCCCTCATTCGTGAACAAGACCCCGAGATACTTAAACTCCTCCACTTACACCGAAGCGACTTGTATGTTTTTTTCCCCCTCTTCATTATGCTTTTTTGACTGATGCGACAATGCGACGGTGTCTTATACGCTGGAAAATACGGTATATTTGCACAAGCTGAAGAGGATTAGCAAGTAGCTGCTTTTCGTTTCAAAGCTTTGCAAATAAACTATGAGCCTGTCTTTGCTTCATGTGGAAATACCTTTGCTTTTTATTGAACCCTTAAAACAGGGGTGTCAAACTCGATTACAAAACGGGGCCATAATTAAAGCCTTTTTCAAACTAAGGTCTGGCTTCTGAATCTACATTAACTCAAGTTAGATACCAAACATCTTTTCTTGGTTGCAGGTTCCTCAACAAGAGTTTGATGGGTCTCATTTGACGTTCTATGCTCCACTTTGGACACCATAATCAAAGATTACAGAAAAAAAAATCAGTGATAAAAGTATTTTAAATTTAAAATATCATCTTGGGGGCCAGATAAGATATCCAAAAGGGCAGTGGTGGGCAGCGCTAGTCCAAAAATTAGTTCCGCAATTTCTAAAGCGCTTATTAAGTTATTAAGTCCGCAATTTCAAAAGCGCTTATGTCTTAGGAAAACTAGCGGAAGCTAATTTTAAAGCGCAAGTTCAATTCAACACTTGGTAGCCAGCAAGAAGCTTATGCAATATTTGTACTATACTGCCAACTAGCGGTGCATGAACTGTTATACACCTTCATCCTACCTATAACTGTGAATCGCTGGGGATGTCATTTCCTAAAATAGACCTTTCGCTCATGGTCTAAAAATTAAAAAGTTGTTGAATGTGTTGAGGATTGCTATTTCGGCTGCTTCTTTGTCTTTTTCTTTTGTTTATTGTAGATTTTTCATTTAAAATGCATCGATAAAGTAATTTTAAAACTGTTTACTGGAAAACTGAAGCGCTGCAATGCATTATGGGCACATGACAAAAGTTTCCACTGTTCAAGACAATGAATACTGATATATCAGAGTCAGAGAGTCAGAGAGTCTTTATTGTCATTTGCACCGCATGTGGTACATGTGATGAAAACGAGATTATGTACACGGGGTCCCAGTTACATCCAACAACAAAATGCAAGCGGAAAACAGTAATAACATCTAGAATTAACTAAGAGAAACATCAACTAGTAATACACTAAGCCCTCATGTAGTGGAAAAACATCATTATAAACAGCAGCACGAACATGAGTCTGTATGTATATGTATGTATTTTATGTATGTTATCTGTATGTATTGTGTCTGTATATATAATTAGTTATTAGTGGTACTGCATTTTAAATAGAAAAAGCGCAAATCCGCTTATGAATTATAAAAATTGGTAAATCCGCTAAAGCGCAAACAAATTGTTTAGGTCCGCAATTAGCGGATTTGCGCTTTAGCGGGCTGGTGCCCACCACTGCAAAATGGCCACATTTGGCCCCCGGGCCTTGAATTTGACACACATGCCTTAAAAGAAACACTGAAGCCGTCATTGATTCTAACCATCTTCCTGTTGGCAACACCACCCCACGACCTAAACGCTCTGTATCACTATCATCGTCCCTCCCTGAGCGATGCGTCTCAGCGTCGGCAGCGTATTACCAGGTAATAACAGGCTTCCTCTCTGCTTCTGATGGTGATAATAAGTGGTCTAGGTTCGCCCTCATTGGAAGATTATGGCTTGAGGAAATGGCATCAAAAAGCTGAGTGCTGAAATGCAGGACGACGGCAGTTTCTGGATGTAATGCGCACCGAGCTCTGGCCAACAGATATCGTAGCTGTCGGTGACCGTTTCCGACCCAGTTGGCCGAGCTGGGGTCAGGGCTGGTACCCCCTCAGGGAGACGGGCGGATCTATGGCAAATGTAGACACAGTCACACCCTCAGGTGTTGAGCACTGTCACTCTCCCTCTCTTTGGAGTATTGCGTGAGCGTGCACCTCCCTGGCTGTGACAGTTCCATCACCCCCACAGTCGGCGCCGCAGCCCGGTCGCCCGCTCATCACCGCAGCCCGGCTGCGTTTCTAATTGACATTCTAATTGGCAGATTTGAATGCCGCCTTTAGACGGCTAATTAATTTATCTCACCGCTGTCATTAAGGTTAAAGCACCATCTGATCTCTGCGAATACGCTTTGCATATATCTGCATTATCACGACGCTGCACAGATTTGTTTATTTTTTTTTTAGATTATAGTGTTGAAATTAACCGGATTTTTAAAATAATTTACGCAAATCATTTTCCACGATTGCATCGTTTCGTTGACGTTCTTTATAAATTTTAACCTTTTTTTATATACGTTAAGCGTAAGCATGGAAAATAGAACATAGAAGTGATTTCCCCTGGATTTCGACGGCGGTTTTGCCACAATTTCAGCTGTTAATAAAAGAAAAATCGTTATTTCTTCATCTCGTATATCTTCCGAGTTTTCCGAACATCCCTCACCGGTTTCCAAGGAAAAAGAAGAGAACTCCATTAGAATGTTCATAAAATCGTAGTAAAGGCAATCAGACAGTCCTTCTCTGAATATTTTAAACATCGGGCATGTAAAATTTATGCCTAATTTGAATACTTATTAGCCGGCTGATCTCGGCTGCAGCCTTGAGTTTCTTCTGCTGAGATTCATCACCGGATTGGATGACACATTGTGCCAGTCTCTCCTCCCGTCCCTCCCTTCATTTTCTTTTCCCCCCCGCCCTCTGTTTCCTTTCTCCTGTCTTTCTGTCCCCCCTGTCTTCTCTCACCGTGTCCCCCTCCATCAGTAGAAAGCGTCTCGGTGTTAAACAGGGGCCTGTTTGTTCACAAGCACGCCTTGTTCTGGCCTCTTCCCTGTTTACTTGTGTCCCGGGCAGCTGTCGCCCTGCTCTGTGTAATAGCTCGGCCCTGTTTGTTCTCCCTCCTCAGATCCTGTTTATCCTGGCCGTGGACATCCTTTAAGGCCTGTCCCGTATCTGCCCCTCGTCAAACACACAAACGTGTACACCACTTCCATTAAAACTGTATTTGCAGGCCAAAGAATACACACGGTTACCCACGTTGGCTGGGCGCAAACGCACACAAAAACACATACGATCATCATTCATCGCCCCCTCCTGTTGTTCTGAGTGTTGGTTTGCTCTGGCAGATTGGAAAACGGGCTGTAAAGAGAAAAAAAAATGGTGAAAATAGCAAAAACGGCTGTGGAGGCACGATTAGCATTTTTTACATTTTAGGAAAAACACTTCATAAGTTCTGCTGTGCTGAATTTATCGTTTATATCTTTTTTTTTTTTAAATAGTAAAAATATTCTCCAAATAGAGCGAGTGTTGAATCCGCAATTGTGGATTTCTGTCTGAGCTGCAGTCTTCTGAGTCTTTTATTTATTGGGAGAAAGTCGACTGACGCTGGAGGAGCTCCTCTCTGCCCCGGCGAAGGTAGAGAGCGTTAAATGTTGGGGATAATGATAAAACATTTATTACTGGAAAGACAGGGGCTTGTATGCATAATTTATGTCGTTTTAGCACAATCATTAGTAAAATTCAATATATATATATTTCCCTGTTCTTGTTTTTTCTTCATTTTGTATTTAAAAAAAGAAAATTAAACATTTTTAGTTAATTTTATTTCACGTAAATTTCCCTGCCTTAAACTTTGATTACAACTAAACGTTTTACCTAATTGCATCAAAGTGAGAGCAAAACATGACAAAAACCAAACATTTATGGTATATTAGGTTTGATTTAAGTGGCAAAAAGGCAAACTTAGAAAGAAAGAAAAAAAGCTAATAAATGAAATATGAGCATTCTTTTGCTCTGGAAGCCTGCAAGCAGATTTTTTTTTTTTAAAGCCAGAGCGAGAATGATGAACTCCAACCCTGCACCATGTGATTCGATGCCTCCTCCTCCCAACACCAAATTTTTAATTCTGCATGATTAGTGTCATTAGGCAACTTCTTCCAGAAGCAGACGCCTTCAAGATGGACATTTTAGGGGTGCTTCCCTCTCTTTTTATTTATTTATTTATTTTGTTAGTGCTGCAATATAGATCTAATGAATGGAGCAGATGCTATTCCTGAGCCACATATCGTTCTAATCATATTAAGATTTTAGTAATAGTTTGAAATGCAAATCCTTTTGATTTATTTCTATTTCCATATGTTCAAACCCATTTTGTTATATATATATATATAAAAAAAAAGAGGACCACGCATCTCTTTGTATTGCTTCATTTACACAATGAATGCATAATTGCTCCTCCTGCATCCCTTCCCCCCCACTCCCTCTTCTTTAAAATGCTTTAATTTGCAAAGGGGGACCGAGGGCTTGATAATGGAAGCGTGCAAAGAGAAGAAAACAGGAGGGGAAAAAGGGGGGAACTGTAACGAGAAGAGCCCTAACCGGTGCCTCTTAATCACTTCTAGGTTTTAAATCATGATGATGCAGGAGTCGGCCACAGAGACAATAAGCAACAGTTCAATGAGTCAAAATGGAATGAGCACCCTAAGCAGCAGCCAATTAGAGGCTGGCAGTAGAGATGGGAGATCAAGCGCTGGTGACACGAGCAGCGAAGTAAGCACAGTCGAGCTGCTGCATCTGCAACAACAGCAGGTAAGTTGTGTTTCTCCCCCCGTCTCGTCTCTGCCGCTCTCTCTCGCTCTCTCTGCTCTGCTCTCTGCTCAGGCGGCGCTCAGGCGGCGCTCAGGCGCTCTATGTAGGCAGGAAGCAAAATGAATTGTTTTGTGTGCATGTGCTTTTTTTTTTAACGCCTCTGTTTACCTAATAGGCTGTTGGTAAACTTTCCCGTCAGTTTATGCTGTTGCAGGTGTTTCCTGCGGATCTGCTGGTTGTTCATGTTTACCACCTACTGCATAGAAGTTTCTGCGGCGGCGTGAGGCCACGTGCGTGCATGTGAGCATGGCAGATGGAGAGGAAGAAAAAGAGGAAAGAATGTGTGGACATGCATGGTCCAGTCTGGTCAGTGTGTGTGTTATGGCGGCTGTTTCCACCAGAGGGCGTCCTAACTCACCACTAGTTTGTCTCAGAGACAGATCTCTGATGGGGCACTTTGGAAAAACTGATTTAAAAAAAAAAAACATTTATTTGTCACTGCTTGTTTTTAAAAAAAATATATGGATCAAGTTGCTCTCCAGTGATAACTACTTGATGTTTTGTGCATTCGTGGGGTGAATGAGCTGCAGGGGTGGTGTGAGAGGGGGGTGGTTTGGGGGCAGGAGTTGTGAAAGTCAGTCGCCAGCGGAGTAAAGGAGTCAAGTGTCTCCCGTGTCTTTTCATGGTGAATGATGGCTTTGACAGTTCGCCAAAAGAGCAATGGGAGACTGGGTCAGAGGACCGTGCTTCTGGGTGGATTGGGAGGGGGCAGACAACGCCGCAGGTTTGTAATGGTGTCCTTTTTGCCTGGTGAAATTTTTCATGGAAGCGCAGATTTGTGTGTGTGTGTGTTTTTTTTTTTNGGAGGCAGCTGAACCCCTGTGGTCAGATCGGTCAGGGCAGTACAATAGATGTCAATGGGTGTGTGTGTGTGTGTGTGTGCCCAGTGTAGCACAATAAAGGTCCTGGAGCCTCCTCTGCTCATCCTCTCTCTCCCATCCTCACACTTGTCATCCCTCCACAGCAGAACCACATCAGTCCTTCTGGTGGCTTCATCTCAGCCACATCTGTCCACTTCTCCACTCTTCCTCCACACCACCCACAGCTGATGGGGGGCGGTTACTCCTTTTGCACTCTTTTTACGTTTGAAAGTGTGTGAAGAACTGCGTTCTGTTGGTAGAATGCGATGGAACGAGCTTAACGAGATAAAACAAGATTTTAGTAGATGTTTTATAGAGCTTTACTCGGGAGAGCCGTTTGTATTTTTTCTCCTTATAACATAATGCTTCAGTGTAATTTATGCGCATGTGATGCACACGTGTGAGAGAAAATGAAATATCTTTCCAAAACAATAAAAGACCAATTCAGAGTGTTGGAACATTTTCTATTAAATTAGTTGTCGAACTTTGTTTTAAAACGAGTGGGAAAGGTGCAGCACAAATATTGGGCCCTTAATAAGACGAATTATTCCTTTTTAAAATGCTACGGATCTTTAAAAAAAAAAGTGACGTAATCATAAAAGGTCTGGTTAAAACTCAGAGTATGGCTGAGGGTTGTGTCGAGTGGGTGGGGTTGTCCGGGCGGATGACAGCGTGCGCCTCGTAAAGGGGCCAGCCTTCTCCCAACCCCGGGACAGACGCATTGAAATGAGCAGTCCAGCTAACAGGTCTCTGTAGGCTTTTTAAAGCAGGGGGCCCTGCGCTGCTACGTTCACACACACTTCCCCTCCCGAGTTTTACTCCGCTCGTCTTCAGAGAGAAATCACATTTCAAGCAGGAGTGATTATTTCTGAGACTAAAGAGTGTTGTTTAGCAGATGTGCCCGCCTGAACAAAGCAGCTGTGATGTTGACAGGTGTGTTTACTTTGCAAGCGTGGACGCTGCGTCTTCGTATGTGCTCGCATTTTGAAAAAAAATCTTATTCGTATTTGTTGTAACTCCCATTTCCACGTACGGCTGTTGGGTTTAATTTTCCACCCATATTTGGAATGACATTGACTGGTCCAGTGGGTATAGAAGCTCCAGTCTCTCATCATGCTGCTGGGGGATGATTAATAATAAGCACTGATGAATTCTCCACCGTCTCTATGGGTTCTGCCATTACCCAGCAGCTTCAAAATACCTCCCACAGCTATAATTAGAAAAGCAGCATCTTAAGGTCTCGTCACCTTAGACTCGGCCGAAGGCTTCAGGGACAAGTTACACAATATTTTAAATATTCAAATATTTAAAGTCGAGATGTTTCCTAAAGGTGCAAAATGCAAGCTATAAAATGAAACAGTAAAAAGGGTATTCTGAAATATATACCGGTACGTAATTTTTCAAAAAAATAATGAAATGCGGAATGCACTCAAAATGCCATTGTTGACCTATTTTCTGTTATTTTGGTCTTTATTATTGGTAAACAAATAATTGTGGCAGTTGTCAGACATATATGTGTACCGTACTTGCCGCCGTATACGTCTAACCACCATATAAGTTGCATCAGTCCAGATATGTCTAATAAAGTGGAAAAAAAAAAACATAAATAAGTTGCTTCGCCGTTAAAGTAGCACCTATTATGCATCACCGCTGAGGAATGTGGGGGCGGTGTTGTGCCAAAAATCGATTGGCTGCCGAATGGCGGCCGCGGGAGCATGTACGGGAGGACTTTAACAAGAATTTAACAAGATTAACGCTTAAAAACAATTGTTTGTTTGCTCGAAATTATAGTAAATGTGTGTCTCAGTTGAACTTTTCCTTAATAAATGGACTTTAATGTTCAAATAAGCTACATTTCTCCTGGGCGGAGTGGCGAAATGCATCTGATTTAACGTTTTCTCCAGGAGTTAGATGAAGGTGGCATGGTATGGCAATCCAAGTGTCTCATTAATAGCCACTTTTGGGGCGGCCGTGGTAATGGCAGTTGTCCCCCGATCGGAAGGTTGGAGGTTTGAATCCCGGTTTCCCACACCATGTGTCGGTGTGTCCCTGGGCAAGACACTTAACCCCGAGTTGCTCCCGGTAGGACTGGCTGGCGCCTTGCATGGCAGTCTACCACTACCGGTGTATGAATGTGTGTATGAATGGGTGGATGGCTGGTGCTGTAAAGCGCTTTGGGGTCCCTCACAGGGGGCTGGAAAGCGCTAATGAAAAGTGCGTTATAAATTGAATTCATTATTATTATTATTATTATTATATAATTAAGCTCCATTTACCATTTACCATTAATGAGACACTTGGCTTGCCATACTACTTGAGTGCCCTCTCGTGGTTGAAAATTGTAGTGTTCAATATTTTCCTTGTCAGAATTAATGAAATCATCTGGTTTCAGCCAAAAATTGGGTTATAAATATGGAGGGGAGAAAATGCTAATTCATGCAAAAAACTGACTTATATGCTGGAAAATATAGTTAATTTTTTTAGCTCTTTGAGTCTTAAAAATATTGGGGGGGGGGCCATGCTAATTTATTTAAAAAACTGTGACTTATACAGCAAAAATCACAGTATATTTACACATACTGTACTGTATATGCAACCGGTCTTCATGATATTGCAATGAGTACCTTCACACCAACCATTTTCATTAGGCTATAAACAGTGTCATTTATTTTTCCTTTTATATTCAGGTCAGTTTGTTTATCGACCACAAAAAGCCACTCACTCCTTTGTCCACATATCTCAATAATATCCACTGTCTCAATTAAATTCCCAGTCTCTAATTTCTGACAGGGTTTCATCATCACATTCCCAAGGTTGTCTAAATAGACCTAATTTGATTTGAGATCACAGATTAGATACCTACTGTATCTGATTGCAATTTGCCAGCTGCAGATATGTATCAGAGCAAATGATGAATGTTACGTAGGGGTAATTACTATGCAAAATGATCACTATAAAAGCTCACTAGGGGGGTTGGGGGGGGATAAAAAGTGCTGAGCTCATATTTCCAATCAATTTGTCATTGAGCATAGCTAGATTTGTGTTTTAAAACTTTATGCGGCCATGTTTGTAGATGGAAGGAATGCATCGATCTTTGGATCTATAGCATAATGTCCCATAATGAGCCTGTTAGTTGATTACAGTGCTCTGTAGACTTAATCCTGCCAGGGTTATCAGCGGGATTGATGAGCCGGTGCTCAGGACTACTGCCCCCTGTAAATGGGTTTGCTTCCATAAGAAGAAAATTGATAAAGTGAGCACGATGGAAACCCTGGCTAATCTATTATGGTCATGTTGAGCTTTTTTTTTTTCTTTTTTTTTTTACCCAAAGACTCGTGGATTAGCTTATTGAAAGTAACTATAAAACATGAAAATGTTGACTTTTAAAACTCAATACTAAAACTTTAGATTTTTAGAGTTTAAAATAAGCTGAGGTGTTGTGGAAGTACTACTGGTAGCTGAGTACAGGTAGTCCCTGATTTACGAGCGCTCTGATCTACGAGGTTCCAGACTTACGAGCTGGCGAATTATTGGAAAAAACGCAAAAAATACTGAGTTTTCCTGTGTTTTTTCACCACAGTTCGTTAGCTAAACATGTGGACACACGTTTCCGATCATTTTTATGCACTCATAAGCAGTTTTTCGATGAAAAACGAGTGTTTGTAGTCGCGCTAGCAAAACCGTTCCAATTTACGAGCGAATTTCCGGACTTACGAGAAGCGTGGCGGCCGTTCCAACTTACGAGATTTCCGGTTTCCGAGCGCCTTGTTGTAACGGATCTCGCTCGTAAATCGGGGACTACCTGTATAGTCTCCATCACATACTTAGTATAACACATGTTGGAGTCAACTGTCTGTGAGTACCGGTAAAATTACCCATAGACATCTAGATGGCTTTCTATGAAACTTTCAGAAAGTAAATATTGGCTGTACAGTAGTTCCTCGATTATCGCGGGGGTTACGTTCCACACACTACTGCGATAAACCGCGAAGTAGGAACGCTATATTTATTTGAGTATTTATACATTTTAAGGCTTTATAAACCCTTCCCACATATGTATATGTACTGCACTGTACTCCAAAATTTTGCTCACCAGCTCTGCAGAGCAGCAGCTCAGTTCTGGTTCTGCAGACCGATCCTGCAGCAGCGAAGCCCACCACCCCCGTCCAGTTTGACGTGTGCGTGGATAATTGAGCTTCAGGATTATTTGCGACTTTCCTTCCAGTTCTGTGAGCTTCATAGATGGCGTAGATTTGCGTTGCAAAACCTTCCCTCCGTTTCGTCAGAAAGCAGCAGCCAGAAGCACTGTTGGCTTCTGGGTAGTGTAGTTCTTTTAAATTGGTGTTCAAGTGTAGGCCAGGGATACTAAATGCGCCGCTCCCGAGCCACATGCAGCTCGCCATGCTTTGTTGGTGGCTCTCATGATAGGTTACAACAATACACCAGCACAGCCAATACATTTTTTAAACGTGCTGGCGCATTGCGCAACAATTGTGCATGTTGGCTCGGGCTTCTATAATGCGGTTTTACGAGCCATACAGCACAAATAAAACTAAATAAATTTACTTGTTGCGGAGGAGGCAGGTCCAACTGGCCTGTAGAGGTAAAAAAATAAGTCCTGTTAAGCTTCAGATGAATCAGCTGATCACTGGCTGTGCGCATCTTCGCACCTGTTGTCATCTGGAGCATCTTACAGGGCTGGTTCTACGACATGGTTACATGAGGGGCAGGCGGAAATGCAAAGTGGGCATCTTCATCCGTACACATTATATCCATTGTTGAGCATGGACTTTGGTATTCATTGTTACTGTTGACTTGTGTTTTCTTCATGGGATTGGGGTAATGGCTAAAAGCAAAAAAAATTACCCATATGAATCAACATTTTAAACCATGAACACTATCAAGCAAAAGCAGAGAAACGGACTGACCCATGCTCATCTTGAATGCCTCACTGTTGCTGCAACAACAAATTACGAATACAACATGAAGAAAGTCAAGGACATGCACCACAGCTTCCGCTCATCTCAGTACCAAGGTGCATTTTGTTTAAACAGATAAGGTGCTGGCTGTGTTTCGTTCTTGTTCATAGGTGGGTAGTCCTGTCGCGATGACCAATAAATCAGTTAATCGCACGATGAATGAAAATTATCGACCTCGTTTTCATTTACCGGCTTCATCGTTTCTTCTTGTCTCTCCGTTTCTACTGAAGACACTGGATGACAAAAGGCTCAACTCCGGTGCTCTTCATTGACTCCTCCCTTTCTCTTAAAATCTGTTTTAACTGTCCAAAATTGTGTTTTTGGATCATTAAAAGCAGCTAAGCTGAGAAGCTAAGCTACGAGCTAAGCTAACGGACCAACCTTGGGAATAAACCTCCGTCTTGTCGAGCTCTAAAATTCACGGTTGAAACCTGTGCCTTTGTGTAAAATGTTTTTCTCTGCAAAAAGAAGCTAGAACTTGTTTACTGATTTTTTTATTTTATTTTATTAAAAGCTTTTGTGTGAAAAATGCTATGCTAAAGACCTCAAATAGCCGAGCGTCCCCCATGTCACCATGTCAGCCCCATGTCACGTCAAGGGCCCTCCCTCCCTTTTTTCTTGGAGACACGCTGCTCAATTGTCCATCCTTCAGTTCAAACAGTCTTATAATGCCATCAGGTGGTCAAAAAAGGTACTACACCCCAAACAAATCAACATTTCTTCGAAAATTTGACAATTGTTAAATTTCAAACAATGTTATTGTTTATCGCAATAATTTCTGAGACGATTAATCGCCCAACAAAATTTGTTATTGTGACAGGCCTATAGGTGGGTTGTTTAATTGTTTCTTTTATTTGAGGGACTTGGGACGATATCGCGGCTCTCCCCTTGACTTTGATGTGTCAATATGGCTGTTTTTTTTTGGGGGGGGGGATACTGAGGATCACTGGTGTAGGCTTATTGACAGAAAACTACAAAATGGCGGTGCCTATCTGAAGTATTTTTTCGTTAACTTTTTATCTGTACCGTCCCAAATCACGTGAATAATATTAAAGTTGACAATGGTCGAAAAACCGCAAAAGTCGAACCGTGAAGTAGCGGGAGAGTACTGTACATCCACAACTTTTGTATCAAACCCGTTTAAAGATGGCCACCTTGATCTCAGTCCACACAAAAATGGCTTCACCTCTGTGAATTTTTCTGCTAAAATTTGGCGTGGTTGTAGCCAGGAGTTTCACACGACGCATACTTCAGTCGTGTGAATGGTACAGGTGACCCCCTACTTACGTACGAGTTTGGGACATAAGAACTGTTCGCAGCTCGATTCTGCCGTGGCTAGGGGGTGAAAATAACGTCCCGTTCGTAGGTCCTTATTCCGTTCGTAGGTCGTGGAAATACCGCTAACGGAGCGCGTGCACACATTTAAGCATGTACAGTAGTGTACTGTAATGTTAAACATTGCTATTCACATTTACAGAATAAATAAAAATATAATTTCTTACTTTGAGATGGTCAAAGCCGACATCTTAGGTTGCCATGCGTTGATTGTTGTCGGGCCGAGCAGCGCGGCGGCCGGCGAGTGAACCACCGCAGCTGCTCGAGGCCTGTGTTAGCTAGCTGGCTAGCTTCTGCTAGCCAGGCCATGAGCTGGTGTTGGAGCGGCGGCGCGATCGGCGATCAATCTGCAGCTGCTGCTCCAGCCTGAGACGTCCACAGAGCTCACAGAGCGATTCCAGCTAGTAATTAATCCATATGATGCGATCCTGGTCACCAGTCTTCAAAGGCCGGCTCCCGGCAGCTAACCTAAAATGGCGTCCGGTGTTCTACATTAATTTGTGACCGGAGACCTTCAAAGGCCCCCGTGACTGAACCTAAAATGGCGTCCGGTGTTCTACATTAATTTGTGACCGTGTAAACTGAAGACCTACTTCCTGCTGCCCAAGATTGCGCAAAAATGATCAGAAATGATCATTTTTATCATAATTATTATTTATAAAGCCTTTAAAACAACCACAGCTGCAACAAAGTGATGTACACATGAAATTAAGAACATTTAAACACAAAAAAAAAAAAAAAAAAATTAATTTTTTTAAATACAGTAATTTCATATTTTTATTAAATATGATACGTTCGTAGGTCCGGGCCGCCGTAGGTCGATGGAGTCGTAGGTAGGGGGTCACCTGTATTTACAATATTTTTCATCATAAAAAAGATCCAAGGCCTTTAATTCTTTCCCATTTTTAATTAAAGAAAACATTTGCATGCTTCATGACGTTTTTATTTACCTTTACCCCAAAAACGCAGCTAGCAGAACCGCCAGAGGAAAAACCAGTTTACACATTGGTAAACTGGTTAGGTATGCATTTTAGTGTCTTCCTGAGGCGCATGATGCAGCAAAATGCCAACGATCCAACTCTATTTAAATGACTGCAGCATTCTGACATAAATTACAATAAGTGCTCCAAGGTGCCATCTTACTTCTAGGCTACCCCCTGTCGCTGCACGAGAGGTAGGCAGTGGTCCAACTTGAGAGTGACAGCAATTAACCTGCCTTCCTAGCTGTTTAGCTGCAGGAAAAAAAAAAAGATGAGAACTCTGACAGCAAGTGATGGGTAGTATTTAGGGTTTAGGGGCAAATGAAATTCTCCCTAAAATGAAAGTCATTAGGGAGAAAGTTACTCCCACAGACAAAGGACAAAATGACAGTAGGGTATGTGTTTGTGTGTGCGTGTGAGCCTGAGCACACACTTTTGACATACCCATGAGCTCATCTCTCTTATAACGACTCAAGTTTGTTGTTTAGTCTACTCTGTTCGCACTCTCTAAAATACTGACACCTAGTTTTCACCTACCGTCACTTTTCAGCAAACAAGCCTCAAGCATCTTTCTGTCTGCCCTTCACCTGCCTCCCTGTCTTGTCTCTTTGTACCATATTTGAGAAGCCGCACACACATGCACACACCTCAGATGCAAATCTGGGCTTTGCCCTTGAGCATAATTTAAAGGCCTAATCACCCAGACTGTCCCTTTGGATGGAGCAGGGGAATCGGGGTGGGAGGATGGTGTCTCTCATTTGCACCCTTACACAAAGAAGCTCATTAGGTTTATCTTTCAGGCCTGAGATTGCCCCACTCAACTGTGTAAATAAGACACCGGCCCTGGTCTGATGCATCAATCACCTCTCAGGACAGGAAAAAGACCTCAGCTGAAATATGAAGGATTTCATAAAGGAGTCCTTTGTTAACCATCATTGTCTGTGCCAAGATAAAGCTTCTCCTGTAAAGGCAGGAGGAGCATTAGGAAAGCAGTGTGTACTGTATGTCTTTGTAAAACTATTTCCCCTTTCAGTGAAAAAGACAGCTCTTCTTTAGCAGACCTATTTACAATGAAAGCTGTCCTTCTTTTTATTTCCAACCTGGCTATCAGCAGACAGTCCCAACAGAATGGTACATACAGGCCTGTGACATATAGGCCTGTAGTTCCCCCTTTTGCGATGACACTAAAGATATAGGATGTGAATGACAGCACAGCTGTTTGCTCACCCTTCCCCAGACAAAAACACAGTATTATTCTATTATCTATCCAGACACCACCTCTTCTTCCTGCTCTCTCCATCTGCCTCCCCACCTTTTCCTTTTTGGTCTCCATCTTATTTCTCAGCTCCTTGAAACCTGGGCTGTCCATCTAAGTTTCACGTCCCAGTCCTTGTGGTTTGCAGCCACGTATTTCTTCAAAATACTCACCACAGTTCTGTTTGCTCTCTCTACTTGGCCTGAAGCCTGTGGGTGGTAGCCGACATGAAAGTTGGCCTTGACGCCTAGCGTCTTCCACAGTTCTTTCATCACTTCACCTGTGAAGTGTGTACCTTGGTCTGAGTTCACCCGAAGGGGAAGTCCAAACCTTGAGAATATATGATTCATTAACAACATAGCAGTGGTTTGTGCTGTGTCGTTAGGAGCTGGTAGGCATTCTACCCATTTGGTGAATGCACAGGTTACCGTGAGAAAATATTTATTTCCTCTAGAGCTCTTAGTGAGTGGTCCAACCCAGTCGATCTGGAGGTCAGACCATGGGAATGCAATGCCTCTGCTTTGCAGTGGTGCTCTGTGAAGTGGTCTGGTTGGCTGAAACTGGCCACAGACCACGCACCCTTCAATGTAGTCCTTGACATCCTTTTTCATTCCAGGCCAATAGGCAATTT